>OY744533.1:60747411-60857411 GCA_963556195.1 Sepiola atlantica | reverse complement strand
TTAAAAAACAAAAACGTTTTTTATTCTGGTTAGGAAGATTGTTACGATGTCGACAATTTTAAATAATGACAATTAATGTAAGGGAGATAAATCTTTGCAGCTTCAAATATGACTTTATTTGAGCTATCATTAAGCATTTATTTTTTTTACTTCTCTATATTAATAATATTCTGTGACAACTTTGTGTATGTATGTTTCTCGCCTATATATGATTTACATATAATTTTTAAAATTTTTACTTTTAATAAATTTATTGAGACAATTATTGAAATAATAAAACAATAAAACTAAAATTGTATTTCTTTTCTTGTATAACTTTAAAAAAAATGTGAAATAGCATCAATGAATCCCGGGCAACACCAGGTAGGTACAGCTATTAAACAGTAAAAGAATTAACAGTAACACTACTAATTAAAACAATAATAAAAGTTAATAACTATTAAGTAGATCTACTGATTTTTATTTTTTTATATGATAAACATGTTAGAAAAAATTTACAAAACATGTAAATAACTTAATAATTTTGGTAGTTTTGGTAGTTTGGTAGTTTTGTTTTACGGCATATCAACCCTTTTTGGGTTATTTAATGCTGAATCTGGTCTTGTTTTCTTCTCTTTTTTGTTTCTTCCCCCTTTTAATATCTGTTTCTATTTAACCCGTAGTTGGGACCCTAACAGGTACTACCACTCCGGGTCAGGGTGGACCTGGGAGCAATGGTAATTAAGAGGAGGCTCCACATTCCCCAAAGTCCGTAAGCCGGATCTCACCATCGGATGTAGTTTAAGGTCATATCCAGGACCGGGAGTAGGGTAGGAAAAATAAAAATAAAAAAGGGGAGGGAGAAAGGGAGAGGGGCTGTTGTTTTTGGTTTTGGTTTTGTAGAACATAATTAAGTTTTACAAACAAAAAAAAACAAAAAAAACAAAAAAAAACGTCAATGTAGGTGAATTTCGTCTCAGGGAGCCACAGGGCAGCCTGATCTGATATCACCAGCTTAATAATTTTGTTGAAATTCAAAGACAATGATTCCATCATCATTATCTTCGGTTTAACTGTGGCTTTACATGCTGGCATGTGTTGGACGGCTTTTAGAAATTGACTTTCAAATTAACCTATCTCTGGCCAAATTTTGTTTAATCCTTTTTTTTTCTTAAAGTCTATCCTAATCATTTCTTCCCATGTTTTCCTTAGTCTTCCCTATCAACTAACCTTGCTACCTCAACTATAGCACTCTAATTCATTCTTTCAATGTGACCATACCAACAAAGTCTCCTGTTCTCCACACATCTACTTATACTGTCCAGATTAAATTTTTCTCTGATGTCATCAGATCTAAGCCTGTCTTTAAAACTCACATTACACATCCATCGTATCATTTCTCTCCATGATTTCAGTTATAAGAATTTCTTTAATAATTACATCTTTTAGACAAAGGGTCAGCTTTTAATCTAGCTTCACAAAGGGCTGTTCAAACTTTGAGTATAATAGTTATTAACTCATTCTATAATTGTTTTAATAACATTAATTTAAATTCCTATATTACATTGTTGCAGAGGACGATTATGGTGATTGGTCTTACAACTTGTACAAATTACAAAATGGTTAGTTTCACTGGTGTCAGAGAAACGTCAAGTGCCAGGTCGGTTTACTTCTCTAACATTGATGATCGAAGTACAAGCGTTGCACTGTGCCGGAAGAACAGCTCGGCAGGCCTAGTTGCTTCTATAACGAGGCTGGTTAGGCGTGAACATCACACTTAAGTTGGATAACAGCACGGCAGACTGTATTAAAAATTGTCCTGAAAAGGACACGGTTTCTCCTGGAAAGTACAGACAGATTGCAAGATTATTGTTTGTAGGTTGTCCTGGGAGGACAGAGGGATCATAAGTGTCTGGTCAGGAAAGAGGGATGTAAATTTTTGGGCTCGGTTCAGGGATGGTAGAGTGTGATGACCAGGATGCAGTTGTGGAGTTAAATGCCGCCTAGGCTGGTTGAGTCAACAGCAAAACGAAGTAGCTGAAACATCAGCAGGAGCAGCTAACCGAGTCAATGATTAGACCATGCGGCGCTAATCAATTAGTTAGCTAAATTGTAAAAAGTGTTCTGTTACTAGACAGAAGAATAAAATCGAGCCAGTTATTTAAAAAAGTACTGGAGCACAGCGTCAGATACGAGTTGATATCTGAAGATCTATCGACAAAATTCTTGAAGCCAAGGAACATCAGCAGGAAAAGATACTACACATGGATCCATGTGTATCAGTGCCAAGCCTCGGTATTTACACTCTTCCCACTTAGCATGATGTGGCACAAAGCCAGAAGATGAGGAGAATAAGCCAGCACTCTAGAGGTGGAGCACTCTGACCTCTTAAAAATTGCCTGGGTAACCCCGTTGGCATTCCTTGGTGGGAGTGCCTCAGGCAGTTAGCAATTAACTAACTCTTTCTTAAAGAGGGAAAGCAAGGCTTGGGAGGGTGGACCTTCTTGAATTACCCAGTCAGACAGATAAAAAGCCATCACGATGGCCCAATCGCTGATGGACGGATCCTCAACTGGTATGTACCATGGCCTCAAGCAGCATTGCTACTCGCCTCTTAAGTGTCAAACTTCAGATATTTTTCTGTTGACTTAGTGTTGATTTTATATCAAAGCAGGCAGACAAGTGAGAAGGGCCAGCCATGGATGGAAAGTAATGGTCATCATCAGTTTAACGATCTGGTTTGTTATCAATGTTCAGTGAGTAGTCCACACAATATTAATATCTGAATATCTGTTAAAAAAATAAAAAAAATTTTTCCGTAGCACAACAAACTGTAAATGACCGTCTAAAACGCACAAGGAACTTTCTTCAGAAAACACCAGAACATCATTTTAACAAAGTTCTCTTGTAAACTTGAAATAAATTTATGGTGCTTCTGTATTAAAAAGCTGAAAAAAAGTTTTTTTTGTCTTTTAGTGTAGGAGAGGTAAATAAGGGGCAGGTAACTCTTCACAACAGCTCTAGCTTTCAAACAATATATTTTCATAAAATGTAATTTAAATAAATTTAATTAATAATAACCCTAAACCCTAACTGTCTGCGGTAAAATACAGTATATCTTCGAACTTGAAAGTGTTAACATCCATGTTCCTAATTTCAGAGAAAATCTTGATTAAAAATCGTAGTAAGAGTCACCTGCCCCTTACTTACCTCCCCAACACTAAAAGACAATAACATTTTTTTCGGCTTTTTATTACAGAAGCACCAAATTTATTCCTGTAAATAACATCAGAGAAGAATCTGGTCGTATTGACACATCAAACACCATTAAATTGCACGTAAAGAATGAACACAATCAGGACATCGGAAGTACGAGCATGACTTCACGTACCGCTGCTCGACATGACGTTGCCATAATGCCATCAGTCAGCTCCCGAATGACAAAATACACCAGTTTTTAATTTCAGTGGCTAGCTAACAAAATGAATCATTTGCATACCCAACACTGTTTAATTTATCTTTCTGACAAATCTATTTACTACCAAAGCTCTGGGAAAGTATCTATTCCGGGTTCTCTAATGAATGATGCAAAGTACATGTGTTCTTGTGCAGGGCCGTCCACCTTCACTACAATATCTTTTTGGTAAAACTGCTTTTGCAAATAATGTTGAACGGACAAGGAAATACTATTTTACAATTATTTCCATAAATTTTGATTTTTAAGACGATAATGTTGTGATAATAAATAATTAGGACTAAACGAAACATATGCCTCAGAGACCAACTTACATGTTTAACAATCATGGAAATTAATTTGTTGATTAATAAAACAAATGAGCGTATTAAGGTATTTAGTGCCATTGTAATAAGCCTATAAATGAAATTCTAGCCGCAATAATTACCATCATTATTGGCACAAACCCAAAAGTCAGCTTTATTAGCTCAGATTCTGTACCATTATATTCGCCTTTTTTTTTTTTTTGTCATTTTTTTCTTTAAAAAAAACAAAAAAAAGAAAAAAAAAAAAAGAAAGAAAATGCAAGGTTTTCATCTGCTAGGAAAACTTATTCAAAGGGAAAGCATACATATAAGATGTAACAAATCGGCCATTGAAAATTGGGTAAATATTCCTTTCCATTTCAACTTGTGATAACGCATTTATTTTTGGGGTTATTTTGATAAAACTTGGATGTAAACAAAATTCACTCTTTTCTATTTAGTAATGTACAATTCTTTCTTTTGTGTTATAAATAGTCCCCCTCCCTCCCCCGGTTACTTAAAGTTATATTACTATTTTCAGTGACGGACGATTTATTTTTTAATGTTGATGTTTTTCAACTTAATGCACACGATATTGTGTGTCTCTACACATATAAAAACAGACTCATCTTAAAGAAAAAGGGCCACTAGTCAATATGGTGGCCTTAATATAGGGTTTTAAGTTGTCTGTCAGAGAAAAAATCCAAGTTAAAAAATTTAGTGAATTAAATTTTTTAACTATTACCAAATTATATTTGTCTGTTTTTACATGGTCCAAATCTGAGATTTTTTTTTTTTAATAGATTTATTATTAAAATAAAAATCTAGTCTGATCTTTAATATGCTTTGAATCATATTAATAAGATTCGATGTGTTAGCTGTTGGAATCAATCTTATATGAACAGTCAAAGTTGCACTTCCATGTCATTTTTGCACGTTTTTTTTTAGAGGTAATGGGATTTTGCCCAATGTTTAGGCAGGCATGATGTAATAATTATTGCTTCCATTGTGAATAATTTTAATTTACGACAAGATGACATTACATTCATAAGGATATTTCACTTGTTTGAAGGCTTCATTTTTAGTTATACACTAAAAATTGGCTTCTGCACCGAATAGCACACAACAGTCATAGTTTGGTAGCTAATTGTGCCACCAAAATATTTTTTGTATAATTGTTTGTTTTGTGACTACATTAAAAGTCTTTAGATATAATGAAAATAAAATATTGGTTTGGGAGACCTACTAAGAGTCATTTTTGCATATGTATAGATATGCCCTCAAATATGTTACACATACTGTATAATTGATGTTTCCTACATAATTACATCTGATGAACAATATAAGAATCATAAGAAGGCATTAGGAATAAATTAAAAACAATTGTTAAGTGTAAGACAATGAAGATGGATGAGAATTCGGATGTGGTGAAAGTATATTTGGATGGCAACACTATTGAGATTCTTCAGAAGTTTTGTTACCTTGGTGATACAATTGGAGCACAGGGAAGAGTTGGTGCTGGTCTGATTGAAAGAGTTAGGAGTGGATAGAGTAAATTATGGGAACTTCTGCGAATACTAACCAGCATAGCATTACCACTGTCGACCAAGGGAAGAATCTATCAGGCATGTGTGCGCAGTGTGATGATGTATGGAAGTGAAACATGGCCAATGAGAGTTGAGGATATGTGTTGCATGGAGATAAATGATATGAGAATGATACGATGGATGTGTAATGCAAGTCTTAAAGACAGGCGTTACAGTATACGGAGATGTGTGCACAACCGGAAACTTTGTTGGTTTGGTCACATTGAAAGAATGGATGAGAGTGGTTGGGTTAGTAGATGTAGAACAGTTGAGGTAGCAGGGTCAGTTGGCAGGGGAAGGCCAAAGAAAACATGGAAGGAAGTTATAAGGATGGATTTGAGAGAAAGAGGGATTAATGAAGACCTGCTAGAGATAGGTTAGTTTGGAAGTCAATTTTTAAAAGCTGGTCAACACATGCCAGCATGTAAAATAGATGTTAAACCGAATATGATGCTAATGATAAACGATCAGTGAAAAATCTAGATAAGTCATAATAACCTGAAACTCAATTTTAGAGATGAGGGTGCATCAGGTGATTAGTAATAAACTAACCTCTTTCTCAAAGAGACGGTAAAGCCTGGGAGAGTAGAACTCCTAGAACCGCACAGAACTACTATACCTCAACCCAATAGAAAAAAAAAAGGCAACCTAACCCAAATGGCCCCGACTGTCAGACTGATTGTTGAAGACGTATCTTTGGGGTTAATAGAAAACTAAGCACAGCAATAGAAATTGTGTTCGACAAATTACGAACATAAGAGCAAGTAGGTGGTGGCCAGACGGACTGATGAATGAATAGAATAAAAAGAAAATTGTATTAAAAAGACAATTAAAGTAAAAATACTGAAAATCTTCAATAAGTATAAATCTAAGTACTTTTCAATGTGCAACATAGCCAAATAAAGAGTAATAATAAATATTAATCTGTATTCCAAGATTCAATTTAGAAAAAAAAGATCTTTTTATTGTAAAACTAGCATGGCTACTCGGCGTTGCCCGGGAGGGCATGAATAGCAAAATAGAAGAGTCAAAAAGTGTATAAGATCTCTCTCTCTCTCTCTCTCACACACATAAAAGATCACATTTATATATGTTAAAAAATATATTACATTTTAAAATGTGGGGACGAAAAGTACTATTTCACACTAAAGATCGATGGAAAAAAAAAAAAAAAAATCTATTCAGGATAATTAATCAGGTAATTAACAATGAAAAAAAAAAAACATAACTTATTTGTATGATTTAAAATACTTTTTTAACTTGGTTATTTTCACAACGTTTCAGCTGATGCTACCTCCTACATGTGCATCTTTTCGAACTCTGGAACCTATACAGAATTTCAAATAGAACGTTTTATTCAATCCACGGGGTAGATTGTTCTTGTCCACATGAACCCATGACACAACGGATAAACGCTTTGATTAACAATCAGTTTTAAGTGATCGTCTTCTGGAAATTGTAGGTTCAATCCTTACTACAGGCAATAATAACTAAGAATGGCATAATTAACATTTCTAACCGGTCATGGCTGACGAAACGAGAACATTCTACTCCCATGGATTAAATAAAAGGTTCAGCTAAAAATTCTGTAATTTGAGTGAGTTTGACATTAAGATAAAACTGATTGTTTAACTATTACACTACGAGTCCATGTGAACGAAAAGATGCACCTGAAGAAGATCGGCGTTTACATCGGCCGAAACGTTGCGAAAATAACAACCAAGATGAGAACAATCCAAATTAGTAGAGTGTTAGCCAATAAAAACTATGCACCGGTCACTTAATGAACGGTAAAGAAAAGGTGAATCTTTATGGAATAGCAAATGTATCATCATCGATTTAACGCCCATTTTACAAGTTAGCATGTGTTGGACGGCTATTAAAAATTGACTTCCAAACTAACTTATCTTTACCTATTTCTCTTTAAATACATCCTTATCACTTCCCCTCCCATGTTTTCCTTGGCCTTCCTCTGTCAACTGACCCGTCTACTTCAGTTGTTTGCCATCTGTTTGCCCAAGATCTCTTAGCCATTCTTTCAATGTGACCATACCATCAAAGTCTTCTGTTCTGCACATACCTCCCTATGCTGTCCAGATTTAATCTTCCCGACGTCATCATATTTAAGCCTGTTGTAAAGACTGATATTACATATCCATCGTATCATTCTCATATAATTTCTCTCCATGCAACGCATGTCCTCAACCTTCACTTGCATACATTACCACACTGCATTGCACGTGCCTGATAGACTCCTCTCAGCGGTAACACTCTGCTAGTTAATAACGACAGAAGTTCCCTGAACTTAGTCCATACGCTCTTAACTCTTGCAATCAAACTACTTTAACTCAAAACTACAGGAAACATTAATCAACGCAGTCGAAGAGTTTACAAAAAGAAACCCCCAAAACAAACAAGATAAATACGAATAAAATACAAGAATCTTTCAGATCAATCAGATTAAATTTAGGTCCAAATAGAGCAACATCAGAGAGATGAAAAATATCTCCGTTTTAATCTTTTTAGAAATCAGTTTTATACGAATATATTTTTCATGCAAATATCTTCATCTTTGTTTTTATTATTGTTGGCTTTTGATTCCTTTGACGGTTCATTACTTTCCCATCTTTACATGTTTCAAGAACGGAAGAGTATCAGAAAGTACGCTGTGAACACAGGAAAAATTGGATTTTTATCGAAGACGCAATCAAGAAAGTATTAATACTGGTTTTAATGTGTAGTATAATAATAAAAAAATAAAAAATAGAAGCAGCGTGATGTAGCGGGATCAGTGTATAGGGTTTGAGTTCTGTTGGGGCTTCTGCATCACTTTCAGTAATAGCCTTGAGAAAGATATGAATCCATATATCCTCCCTCCAGCTATAGGTTAAATATTAGGGTAGATCAGACTCAAGCCTTGATTGTGCAACTAGTCTAGGAGAAGGAAAACTCTGAAACAACATCAGTCTTTCTCTGACTACTTGTCACTGGATACAAGCAATGCTGGTTCAGGAGAGGTGCAGTTGGGAATTGTGTAACACTTGCTTCATTATAGATTCCCTGTGCATGCATCTTTACAGGAGATATACATTGTCTCACAAGACAGAGGAAATAAAATAAAAATAAAGTAAAATAAAAAAAAAACAACTTAATCTCTGAACTTTAAAAAGAGAACTAATTATCCTGAAAGAACTTTTTATTCAGCGATATTAAAAAAACATGCATGACCATTTCTAGTTATTTTGCATCCATCTTTTTCAAGACGTATGTAGTTGCAAACAAAAGCAGCACCAATCTGAGATGAAAATCAATAACTGTTCTCGTTTATATTGTACGTAATGAGTGCCTCAGCCTGTTATATCTTTTGCTACTGAATGTAAAAGAGCATCTATCCAGCATTTCTGTAGCTTTTATATAGACAATAGTCACGAAGCAAGCATATTACAAAGACACATTTTTTTATACACTTTTAGATTACGCTGAATAATAGAATATGTTCAAACCTAAAAGGCTTTAAAAGAGGAATATAAGCAACTGCAAGGTTTTATGGGGCAGAATAATAGTACACAAAGTTTACATGTAAGATTATCAGATATAAGTCCTAGCTACACATGAAATATGATTCCATTATAAGATTGCCGTTTCATTGTTTGACTAGCAGGGCTACCCCGCATCATCCGGGGTCTTAATTTCTGTAAATTACGAAGATCACAGAACAAAATTAAAAGTAAACAATCTGTTTAATATTGTAATTTGAAATGTCTAAGTTCATTTCGGGACAACATCAGTAAAAATAATTATGTCCCAAGTGAGATTTGAACTGACAACCACTGTGTGACGTATTAAACGAATGACCAACTGCGGCAAGTGCAGTGTACCTTTTCTCTCAGCCCACCTCTCTCTCTCTACAGAGTCGATGTAGGTCATAGGAGAAGGAGACGAATAGCTAATGAAACAGTGTATACGGGAAAACGTTATCTTGTTAAATTTATTCCTGGTGTTATTGGTGACAGGTGTAGTAGATCTGACTGTGAATGTAAGCATTCCTGTCCTTTATTCATGACTAATAAAAATAAAATATCAATCGAGATTAGATATTAGAATCTATGAAATCGATTGAAAATATTTTTTTCTTTTTAAGAATATTGACCAATAAAGTCTGACAAAATAAATTGTTTTTATCTACCTTTTGTTAAGAAAGCTATTCCGGTCAATGAAACAGGGGAAGATTCTGACTTTACTTTATATATGAGAAGATTTACATGTTTTCAAAGAAAATTAAGGAAGACATTTTTAGTTTTAGGGCAACACATTAAAAAACTTCAGGACATATGGAGACCCTTGAAGACAAATATAGGACAAAACAACACGTTATGCAAGTGAATTAGTTCATTTCTTGAACGATATACAAGATAAAAATATTTTCTAAGCACGAAATTCAATGCTTGCGCCACAAACCATTCTTGTGTAATAAATCTTACAGAGTAAATGACCCGAAAACAAAAGTTCTTCCACATGGTTCACATTCTCCAGATGTGTCGCTTTGAGATTAGTTTTACACCATAAAACATTACTCATCAGGTCCACAAGTTACAAATATTAAAAACTAGTTGTAGCTACCCGACGTTACCCGGGATGCAGTGAAGTCATTTTAGTTTTTAACTTTTATTTTGTTTCCACATTTTGAACTGAAGGTAGACAACAACTATTATATTCTTCAATTTAACTGGTGGAGCAAACCATTGTTTAATCCGACGTTAAGAGAAATAGAAGCTACAAATGAGATGATAAAAGGTGATAACGTATGTACGTAAAAACATGAAGTGCCGTAGAGTATTATATAGATTAACTAGCTGTACCTACCCGGTGTTGCCCGGGATGCAATAAAGTCATTTTAGTTTTTATTTGTTTGTACATTTTTATACTTAAGGTAGACAACTATTACATTTTTCAATTTAAAATAAGTTATCCCCGAGCTGATTTCTATTTTTAGGTGATTATTTTAAAATGTTTCATATTTTTGTTTTTTTATTGAAATCGCTCCTGACAAGGTATGAAGCCACTTGATGTAAGGTGCTAGCAAGAACGCAATATGATTATTGCAAAGACAAGAAATGTCTATTAACCTTAGTCTTGAAAAAAAAAAAAAACCATGGTTATAGGTAGGAGGAAAAAAATCATCAGGAAGAGAGTTCCACAAACCTGCAGTTCTTCCAAAGAAGTTACTGGAATAGAAAGCTGTATTAGAATGATGTATCAAAACAACAAATTGATGAAGACCACGAGACCAACAAATCAAACGAGCTGGAACAAAATAAGCAGGGAATATAATTCTTTAGAACACATGCCATAATAGTATTTATAGAAAAGACTGAGACTAGCAACATCACGTTTGTGAGAGAGAGGGTGTAGAGAAGAAGAAAGGGTGGGGGCCAATCAAATTACAGATACGTTTCTGCACCTTATCAAGAACCCTCAAATGGGACAGACATTCACCAGCCCAAATATGACAACAGTACTCCATACATGGTCTGATAGTAGATTTATAGAGATAGAGAATAGTCTCAGGTGAGAGAGAACCGACTTTACGAGAAGCAGAAAGAGAAATGGATCTAATGTATGAACTCCAACAAAGATTTGATGAGAGAAAGACCAAGAGGTTTCAAAGTTGATTTCTCCTCAAAAGCAGAGCCATCCATGAAAATCTCAGGAAGAAAAGGGACACGCCTACAATTGAAAGATACGAGCCGAGTCTGAGCAAGATTAAACGAAACAAGGCATTTTGTACACCAATCCACAACTGAACCAAGGTCAACTTCTAGAGCAGCTGCATATTTCGACTGATCCGAGGGAGATGGGCGAGAAGCAACACAAGAATGGAGAGTTGTATCATCAGCATAGATGTTAATTTTCCTGATAATATTCTCTGGAAGATCATTTATATAGAGAAGAAACAGTGTTGGGTCTAGAATAGAGTCCTGAGGAACACCAGCATTGATAGGAAAAGAGAATGAAGAGACACTGTCCAAAGTTACTTGCAAACTTCAATCAGAAAGAAAACCCCTAATAATGTAAAGAACCTCACAACTAATAGCATAACCCTAAAGTTTGTGTAGAAGACCAGAATGCAACACTCTGCTGAATGCCTTCGAAATGTCAAACGCAATGGCTCTTCCCTCTCCTGAATTATCCATAAACAGACAGATCTGCTCAGTTACAGCAGCTGAACAGAAAACCACGAAAGCCATACTGAACATCACTAAAGAGGCTCAGGCTTTCCAGAAAATAAACAAGCTTGCCTTCGACCAACCTTTCAACAACTTTGCTAATAACGGAGATGAGACTAACAGGATGATACTTAGTTGGGTCAGACCGATCACTAGCATTTTTAAAGATAGGAACAACAGAGGACTCCTTCCAACAAGAAGGGAAACAGGACTTAGACAAACAGAGATTGAATAATTTAGAGAGGATAGAAGAAAGAGTTCCGGAGCACAAAGCTTGAGAATGACAACAGGAATTGAATCAGGACCGGAAGCTTTAGACTGGTCAATATCAGAAAAAACCCAAGTTACCATCTTTAGAGTGATAATAACAGAATCAAAAGACTGATCAGTTTTCAAAGGAAACTCAGGAAGAACAGCACCAGAATCATCAAGAGAAGAATTGTCGGCAAAAAGACGATAAAGAGATCAGATCATCCTTAGAAGATGAAATAAGTTGAAGACCATTAAAAAGAGGAGGAATAGCAGACTTGCAACTATTAATAACTATTGTAGATTCTCCAAAAATTATGAGAGCCAACCCTTTTATTAGCATGATAAATATGATTTTTACTTTTGCTTGATGCCCACATCGTAATTAGTCATGCATTATATTTCTGAAGAAGTCGTTCTACCAGACTTAGAACTTTGTTTTTTAAATATTACATTGATGATTATTGCTGGGACTGCACAAAATGTTACTGTAAAAATAATACACGGCTTTTGAAGTTCACATATGAGTTACGGTTTCAAAAATTTCAACAATCACTTACAGAAATTTCTCTAGTACAGTCGTATTAAAGACAATTTCTTTGGCAATATTCTTTATTGGATCTGTAATTATTATGAGGTTTGATTTGCTATACAAAAATGAAAAAAAAAATTGTAATATACTTCAATTCGTTTGATTTTGTTTGTTATTAATTTCTAAATTTGTAATATATTTCAATTCCATCTATAAAAAGCACTGATTTTATTTGTTAATATTTGAAACAAAAATGAAAAAAAAAAAGCAAACAATTTGTTAATTAAGGTTTTCAAAATAAAATAAAAAATTGTAATATATTCCATTTTTTTTTTTTATTTGTTACCGCAAAAATCAGAAATAAATTAATATTTGCAAAAAAAAAAAAACGGGCCAAAATAATATGCCATATTTCTTTTTGCCCTCAAACCTGTCGAAATGTGTGATGTAACATTTGGCAGCAATAACAGAGTTGAAATGTTCAAGATAACTCTTTCGGAACTGAGTAACAATGCAGAAAAGTAATTTATGAATAAAAGGTTTTATTATAAAAATGTCAGAATGTTACTTTATAATCCTCAAAGAATCTGCATACGCTTTCTGGATACAATTCCAGTTAAAAAATCAAAAGCTGGAACTAA
The DNA here is from genome assembly GCA_963556195.1 of Sepiola atlantica. NCBI lineage: Eukaryota > Metazoa > Mollusca > Cephalopoda > Sepiida > Sepiolidae > Sepiola > Sepiola atlantica. Next base: position 60,844,438 of record OY744533.1, on the reverse strand, counting down.
ATTTTCAAGCAATTATAAAAATTTATTATTCGAATGAAAACAGCTTTCTTGTCTACAAAATCTATTATACTAAATGTGAATAAATCAACGTTTGTTTGTCTAAGGCTTTTTATATATATATATATATATATATAAATTGTTGTTATTAATACAAAATACATGCTAAAATATACCTTAGATCTGGGATTGAGTTATATGTGAAAAAAGAAATTCTGTTTTAATTGTTCTAATTAGCGATGCTTTATAATATGATTTCTATGATAAAATAGAAGGAAGGAAATGGTTAACAAATGAGGAACTCCTACCTGCTAGAATCAAGGGTAAAAGATGGGAAAAGAAGGTTACTTTTTTGATCTGCTTACAAGAGGAATGAAAATCATACAAATAAATAGGTCACTAAGAAAGAAGCGAGAAACAAAACAAAAAGGAAAGAAAAACTATGCTTATAATATTTTTAAAAAATCATTTTACGCACAGGAAAAGAAATGCTAGTGAAACTGAGTATGTATTTCCACAAAGCAAAACCAAAATATTTCTAAACACTTAATTAGTGTTAGAGGTCTTATCGAGTAGTCAATTATGATATTAATTGCTAGACCATTTATTTTGCACTACATTACAAGGGGGTCACCACTGAAAAATTAGAATATTTGATATTTTCTGTCCTCAAGTTTAGCAATGCAAGGGTAAATACACCAAATTAATTCTTGATGTATGTAGGGTTGCTAAGATTCGCCATGTATTATCATTGATAATACAGACTTCTGCCGGAAAGACATTTCATTTATTAATAGTTTGTCTATGACAAACTATAAAGACAGTAAATGAGACAAATTAAACATACACAATTCATTGTTCCCATACAACAGAAGAATGCACAAGGTATTCCTTTAAAAATGTAAAAAAGAAAATGGGGAGGGGGTAAGCACCAAGCAAAAGACTTACATTTCCTGTAGTGTTCTATCTATTAGTGAACATGCCCATGCCGAATTGGCTATGGGGCACCAAAAGAGCTAATGAGAATGGAATATCAACCATATCGCAGCATAAGAGTTTTCAGCTAAACCTTGCATTCACCGTGAGATTTAGGGGTCTAAGCTCTTTTTCCTTAAGGGGATAACTTACCTGGAAACCAGTTTATCCTCAAGTGAAAGATTTTTGATAGCTTGTGAAGTTGTTTGAACGATATAGTTACCATATTTGAAGTGTTGTAGATATATTCGTTGTGTGTTAGTTCGAAAGATGATAGGTCTATGTGAAGTAGGTGGGGGGGTGTAATATTTTAGTGATAACTTGCTACCTCTGAAATATTAGTCGTCCTTTTTGGTACAATCAGTCCCTCCCACATAAAACTCTAGAGACCTATTTCATAAAATTACAAATCTAGATATAAAGAAAAGTCAGTCTGATTCGACTTTAAACCTAAATAGCATAGAATCTACCAAATCGATATTTGATCATGACTAGTGATTCCTTCTTTTTTATCAGTGGTGCATGTTCTTTGCACTAAAATTATTTTTCTTTGCTTTCTTTCAGAAAATACTTATTCCAGCCAGGAAGTTTGTTAGGACACTTTCAGTTTATGCTGTAACCAGCACCGGCTGCTTACAAAACTGATAAGAAATTTCAACATTTTCCTACTTATGCCCGACTTCAGATAAACATCATATTGTTTTAACAATAGATATAAACCTATTTATTTCTTAAAGTTGTTTGGATATCACAACAGGAGGTACAATGATTTGTTTGCGAAAACCTATTTAGTATGTTGCCTTTATGAAATGCTATAAGGGGCCTTCATTGATACTCTTGGGTTTTTCATGACCGATGAGGAAATTCTTCTCACAGTAAGTCTACACAGTTTTTTTTTTAAACACATAAAATCGGTAACATTAAAAAAACTTGCTCATAAAAACAAAACAAATTGTTATTACATTACATAACTCTAGTTAAGTTTTAATCAAGTTACTTTTTTCTTTTTCTACCTTTTTATTTTGAGGATAAACTCCAAATTTTCTTTTTTCTTATACATTCTTAAACCGAACAATGTTAATCAAATTTATTAAATCTAATACAAAAATGATATTACATTAAATCACAAATATTTACTTTTCAGCAACTTAGGGTTATTTTTATATATCGTGAAATGGACGCATTTTTAAAGTAATGCAAGTCATACAACTTGAAAGATTTGCAGCACTAGCAGGAGCCACTGTCAAGACGACAGCTGCAATGACAGCATAAAGTACAATCTTATCTTTTTCATCGGTATAAGCCTTCTTATTTACTTTTTCTTCCTTAACAACCAAATCTTTACATTAACCAGAAATAATTACAGTTTTGTAACAATTTGGTTACATTAATAATTAATTAACATGCTGATACTGTTATAATTTAACTTTCACATTAATATTTAAAAAATATATTAATATTTAGGAAAATAAACAAAACAAAGCAGAGTAGGGACAACTAGTATATGCTAAAACTATGAATTGCTTAGAAATAACTTCCTTTATACCAATAAACCAATTGATAAATTGGTTAATTTACTAGCTAAACATCTAATAAAAAACATTAATTTTATCTCTCCCTATCAAATCCATCCGGCAGTGTACTAGCATGTTTATTCTTGGAATTCTTACAATCGTATCCATTTAAATATAGACCTCCAATAAACATCACATACTATGGATACATTGATGACATACTCATTTTTCTACCAAAGGTACAAAATAAAAAATATTGCCAAAAATGAAATTATGTTGAATCATCCATTAACTTCACATACAAAAAAAAAGAGTCAGACAACATTTAATTTGTAGACATCCTCATACAAATAACTGTTAACATTAACATTCCAAATACACAGCAGCCCACCCCACCAACAAAAACGATTATATACATTTTTACTCCCAGCACAGCATTAAAAGTAAAACAGGTCTCATAATAGGATTCTACTTATGTGCCTTCAGAATATGCAGCCACACCGAAAGAATTTAAAAAGATCAAGGAATCATTTAAATCGTAAAACTATTCAAAACATTTCATCCTAAATGCTAGATAAAAAGCCCTCCACATAAATAATAACACTAAACTCCAGGACCACACACTCATTTAACGTAGACCTATCACCTTACCAACTAACATGCACAACGAACATACCTACAATACTTTATCCAAATGTGGGATCTATATATGAGTATGGAGGGTAGAAAATTGATTGTGAGTTTACTTTCGGCAGCTTCTTAAATCTTGTTTCCTTTATTTTGTCCTTTAGTCCTCACATTCTATGAGCGATGTTTCCTACAAAAGGGGGAAGAATTACTGTTTTCTGGGTTGGAATCTATCCATATAACACTTGTCATTGTTTTTGACCTTTAAGTTGTATTTTGTTAGCTCCTTACATCAAGTGGCTTCATGCCTTGTCTGGAGCGATTTCCATATAAAAAAAAATATATAAACAACTTCACAAACCATCAAAAATCTTATTAGTAAACCATAAAATATCGACATCTAATCTACCGTATACGCTATTACATGCAACAAGAATTATATTGGGGAAACTTAATGCACTTTATACAAAAGAATATATGAACACAATGCTCTTCGTTAAATTGATCCAATACTGAAATGTGTTTTGACTATCCTCCTTATTAAAAAAATCTTGTATTTGGTCCTTCCATCAGGACATTGTTTTGTTCTTGAACTGATTGCAAATACATCCACTGGAAATTATATAAATTGAAATTGATAAAGTCTATATGCTGATGAGGAAAATCATAAAATTATTTCAAGTTTCACTGTGATGTAATAGTGATAATAAAATGATTTCTAAAACGCACATACATATCGATAAACATTGTTAAGTGTTGATCTTTGGAGCGTGATTATAATATTAAAAATTTTAATTATATAATGAATTTTGTAATTTACTGAATTTATATATATATATATATATATATATATATATATATATGTAAATTATAACTAAAAGGTAAACTTTTAGAGAGTTGGACCTATTGTGAAATAAGGAAAGCTCAATATACTGGATAGAGCAAAAATATGGTAAGTCAATGAAAATTGATTAGACCTGCAAATGGAAGCAAATCAATATCTTCAGTTGTTCAAAACAAGGAGCAGTTTTTCAAAACAAGTTCATTAACTAAACTGCTCCTTGTTTTGAACAACTGAAGATATTGATTTGCTTCCATTTGCAGGTCTAATCAATTTTCATTGACTTACCATTATATATATATATATATATATATATATAACCACTATAAAAGATGTTACTCCATTGGGTCTCCTACTGAGCTCAGATTAGATCGTTTGAATGAGGAAAAACGTGATCGACAATAAACTAAAGTCCTCTTGAAGAAGGAGGTCTACACAAATGCCATCTGCCTTTCTCTCAAATTTGTTAATCACTGTCCAACACACATTTAAAACAGCCTTTGCGATACGTCCTCACATCTGTCCAAGAGGCTCTGATTACTATTTTTAATTTTTGTTTTGGAGAAACACAATGCACAAAATCTTTTTTTATACTTTTTTTAAAATATATTATTTCAGCTATCCCAACAAATTCTTATTTTTTTTAGGGAAATTAAAATAACATTATCTTAAACTTTAGTTATAGTTTTATACCAATTTGGTTCAGTTAATAAATTTAATGATCAAACGATACTGTAAAGATATAATTTGATTGAAAAAATTAATAGCATAAAAAAATAAATAAAAATAAAAGTAAGGTTCCCGGGCAACATTGGGTAGGAACAGCTTATCAGTAATAATATCATACCCGTTTTAATGAATCTGCTTACATCACCTGGGGAGGATAATGTAAGCAGACGATCTTGGATTTCATTCCTTTAAGCTGGAGTTTATAGGATTAACTAACAAATAATCAAGCTTAAACAGTGCATTTTAGTTGAGTTTTATATTCTAGACAGATAATTCATAACATCAATAACTGTTTCCCTAAGGATGTCCTGTATATTTTAATCACCCAAAATACATGTTAAAATATTCCTGGATTTTGAGATTGAGTTATGTTTTTAAAAGGATCCATTTTAATTGTTCTAATTAGCCTCAATTTGCAATTGATTCACTATGTAGTTTGACCCCCCCCCTATTTTCTACAGTATCTATCCACTCTCGATTCTGTCTCTGACTCTCTTTAACAGTTAAATAGTTAACAGGTAATAAAGAAATGAAAGAATAAAAAGATTGAAATAGTCCATTATAAACAAAAAGGGTTATGTAACCACATGCTGTAATACTAGTTAACTTGTAGTTGGAAAGGAAAAGAGAAGAATAAGAGAAGTAGACAGGCTGTCAAATTAATGCGTAATGCGATGTTCCGTCTGTTGAACACTTATGACAGCCTGCTAGATATGTCCGTTTCTAAAGACAAATAAACTTTAATTTTCTTCTTTCCATTGGTTGTTGGATTAGCCGCATCGATATAGAGGTTCAGACTTTAAAGATAAAAAGTTACTTGGGTCTGAGGTTCGAATTGTGCGACCCGCAAAACAGTCATCCCCACACTTATGATTCCCGGAAAAGGATGAAACACATGTGTATGTGGATTAAAATGTAAAAAATATTTATCATAATATTTTATGCATACACACACACACATATATATATATATATATATATATATATATATATATATATCAAACTGGCTTTCCAAACTCACCTTTTCCTCATTCAAACCAAAACTTAATGCGTGACCCAACGAGTCACTTCAAATTTTTTTTTTTTTTTTTTTTTTTTTTTTTAGTTCCCATGTAAACGATCTCTCGTCCAAAATTCATATGCACTAGCACTAAGTGTCAAGGGTATCTTCTGTAAACAGAAGAGGTTTGCATCTATTAATATAAGCTAAAGCATTAACTGTACTTTCAATAATAAAGATTAAATAACATTGCCCCGGAGCATTTTAATGGAAGAGGGTGAGGAGGGAAAGAGGGGGGAAGGGGGAGAAAATGATTATTCAAAACTGTTATCTTGTTTAATAGAAAATTGATAAAACTCGGAATGCTGCTATCTGTTCTCTAGTATTTTTGTATTTTTTTGTAAAGAGATCAAAGCTCAGCATTATCGGATTTAAACTTACGTTTTTATGGTGTGTATATTTAGTGTATTAATGTCTACAGTCGATGCGATTTACTGCGGATACGAGAAACGATTATTGGATGTCCCGATGCATCTGTCGGTCGGTCTGTCATGTTTGAACGTGAAATAGCACCTATTTATCTACGTCCCACACAGTAGAATGTGACACAAGGTCGGAAAGTGGGAATGCACTCCAGAGGAGGAGTGCTAGGGGCTTTTAAAAAATTGCCTGGGCAGAGTGCCTCAGACATTAAGCACTAAACTCAATCCTCCCCAAAGAGGGGAGGCAAAGCCTGGGAGCGCCACCTCCCAGAACTGCACAGGACAGACCCATTGACCGGCGTAAATCCAGACCCGAAGATCCAGACAATACCAGTATGGGGTGCAGTATCCATCGGAACAGATACTACACTTGAAATAGCATTTTTAGATGGGTGGATGCGTCTCTTTAAGACGCTTTGCCCGTCTGTTAGTTGGTCACATTTCATTTATTTTTAAAATATCATTTCCTGTTGCTAAATACGCAAATTAAATGGACGCTCATAGTATCCATTCTTTTTTTTCGACAAAGGTAAAAGTACAGAATGGTTAACACTCGAGAACTTGTAAACAAAAAAGACAATACATAGCTTATATAAAACGCATTAGAATGAAATTCTCTACCGGACCTACATAGTTTTAACGTGTGGAAACGATTTGTAAGAGTTTTTCTAAACGTTAAAAGTAGAGAATAGTTAACACTCAAGAACACGTTAGCCAAACAAAATGGCCATGATATTTTAAAGTGTGTAAATGATTTATAAGAACTTTTTAGACAGTATAAAAACTCTTACAAATCGTTTCCACATGTTAAGAATGTAGAGAATTTCATTCTAATGCGTTTTATATATGCTACGTATTGTCTTTTTTGTTTACAAGTTCTCGAATGTTAACTATTCTGTACTTTTACCGTTAACAAATGATATTCAGTCTATGTAGGAATTGGAGTTCAAAGCGAAAAAAGATGTACGTATTTCACACAATTGCCAACATATTCTGATGGCAAATTGAAAATGTCCCATTAAACTTGTAATAAACTTGTAACCACAGAACAATTTCAAGGTGTGATCTTATCTCACTTATCGCATCAATAACACAATGGTTGTGAACACGACTTCTCTGCCTTTAGGCTGTATCAAAGTGTAGAAGCTGTTTTGTCCTCTGTCGGTGAAAAAGAGGACCTTATAGATTGAGTGCAATTTTATTTTTGTCCGAATTCAGCGTATCTCTGTTTAGAGAGCTGGATATTCCCCACATAAAAACGACCTTGTGTCTTACTCTGCCCTCATGGGGAGGCAAGTAAATAGATACTAATAGACATCAAAGTACCTATGTCTTTTACTTAAAAATGATAAATTGTGATGAAGTAATATTAGAGTTATGTCCCTTACACTTGAAGCTTATAATTCATTAGTTTATGAAACAGTGTACATTTAATATAGAAGATTAATATTTAAAAAAAAAAAAAAAAATTTTTTTTTTTTTTTTAAATTTTAACTACTTCCAACTGGCAGCAAGGTTAGACATGAAGTCAGTTGAATGTGGGGAGGAATTCCAGCTACCCCGGGTACAAAAATAGCTGAAAACGCATCAATCGCTAGAAGCGTCTTAGGAGATCGACCCCTCCCCCCCACACCCACACACCTCTCCTGAAAAAGGAGGTAATGCTTGGAAGACGGCCTCCTAGGATACAACCATACCTAATTCAGACAAAAGGGTTAGAGACACCTAGCGAATCAGACCCTAGAATCAGAACGTGCCAAGGATTCCCCAGGCTGAACATGAAGCTTATTTAACTAAAAGATTAAGTTTAAAATAAAATTATGAAGAACAGACCTTATTCAAAATGTATAAGTTTTAGGAGAAGCAAAATAAATAAAAATCATTTTTTCACACCAAAATTCCTTTAAAAAAAAAAAAAAAGATCTGATTTGTTTTTAAATGTCATGAAAACCTCTAATATTGAGGTTGACACACCGGTTCTCATTAGGTCACCAAAGTTAAGCGATAGTGATCCTGGCCAGTACCAGATGGGTGACTATTTAGGAAATACCAGGCGCTGTGTAGAGGAAAAAATACAGTCCTGAAGATGCCTATAGCAAGTACTTCAGTATTTTATTTACCTCCTCTCTAGAAGGTTAGACACAAGGTCAGGTGTGGGTTTTTGATTAAAATGTTTCTGTGGAACGGACTGGATTCGAACCTGGCACACCCAGGTTTTCAGTTCGCGGTAGTTAACCACTTAGCCACTGTCCCCGCCCATTCAGTATAATCTACTAATCCACACGTGTTGACACAACGGAACAACCGCCCCCTGAGTGGAAGTTCTGTTCTAAATCATGTGATGAAGCTCTCTGAAAAGAGTATGAGATTCGTTTTCGTTTCAGTCTCTGTTTTTATTGTTAAAGATATTTTACAAAACAAACAAACCACAATATACGACAAAATTTTCTCTAAAATTTATAATCATTGATCAAAGGTTATTTTTTTGATAATATCAGTAACTACAGCAAAACAAAAACAATAAGTATAATTAAAATGAGTTAACCAAGATAACATGTTTACATGTGTTTATTTGAATAAACAAAGACAAAGTTATTTTTTTTTTACATTGACATATATAGATACAACACACTAAAAGTCGCTATTCTCAGCATGGCTGTGGACGCTGTAGTTCAAACGCTCGACCCAGACTCCTGATATTTTAAAAGCTCTGAATCCCACTTAAGAAATATTCATATCTGATACATAAAAGAATAGTCTGCTATATTTTCGAAATTAAACCGCAATAGCATTGCATCTGATAAATCGATATTTTATTCTGCCTAGACAATTTTTATTTTTTGCCTTTCATCATTTTCTTTGCAACAAATTAATGTATTTCGATTTAGTTCCTTTCAAATAATACTAGCTCAGAAGATTATTAAAATGGAGACTTTTTTTACTGAGTGACCGAAAAAGCTGATGTTACTTAGGTCATTAATAAAAAACAAAACAGACATTGCTCTGTTTTTTTCACAGCTTTCTGAGAAACAATGACATTTGCTTTGTGTCACAGGTCGTCTATGTTGTTTTAATGAATGACACCATCGTTTCATTGACGACATAATGGATTATCCCAATATCTTCCAGCCCATTTAATAGATGATATCACAAAACGATACAGTCAGTCATTTACGATATCATAAAGATTTTCCTGATGTCTTCCACCTGTTTTAGTGAATGACATAATCCCTTTGTGATGTCATCCAGTGTGCATGGAGACAAACACAAAATCCAGTTACAGTAATATACTAGACCCACCAGGTCTAGACGGGTCATCTAGTATATATATCAAATTAGTTAAAAAAAACAAAACAAAATGCTCGATCGTAGGTTCTACAAGAGCTAAGATGATTTTGTTTATAAACTATACATTACAGTGTCTTGTGTACCGGGGTTTCATCGGTATAGTCATGTCGACTCTGGGATAGAAACTATCTTATATTGTCAGGTCGACTCTTCAGCGTCGTTCACTAGGCAAAGACTTTGAGAAAGGGGGGGGGGGTGGGACAGATCACAATTCATCAATTCAAAGCAACCGATGCCCAGTTTTTGTGTTCCCCCACAACATTATATACATACATACATACATACATACACAGAGTCACTGTCCATGTAGACAACCCATGACTGTTTGGGTTATGGGTAGTCCATCTTGTTTCAGTGGATGTTGTCATCCTTTTGTTATTTTATGAGGTTATGACATCATAATGGATTTCTTCACAATGTCTTCAACACCCTCTTTAATGGATGATGTCACAAAGGATCTTCCCAATGTTTTCCACCTGTTTTAGTGGACGACATCATACAGTGTGCACTGAGACACACAAATATAACAGAGATCCACAGAGTGTTAGCATATAGATATAGATTTGGGGGGGGGGGTGAGAGTAAGAGTTCGCCAATTTTCTCCAATTCTGAAAAAACAAAAACGAATTGGCTCAGACTGACTCCACAACACTGATCAAATGGAACATTCTCCTTTTGTGTTGTGATGGCTATTAAAGTTGAAAGAGAGTGGAAACCGAAGACGCTTGTCATAAATAAAATGATGAAGACGAATTAATTTGCTTTGTTTTTCTCTTTTCATGGTGTTTTTTTTTGGATGATAAATAAAACGACTTGCATCACCAATCGATAAATCGAACCGAATTGTAATAGTTAGCAAGACCTAGAAATAATTGAAATGTGTAATGGTTCGTGGAGTCTAGCATATATCATCTCTGACCAAAACATTTCTTCACTTATTTTTAATCAATAACAAAAAAAAAAAAAAGCAGAAATCTGAGACAAAACCAATTTTATTTAATAGCCCAGCTTCCTTAAACAAATTAAAATAACTTATTTTATAATCAAGATTTTTTTCAAGGTAAGAAAGTAGAGGAACAAATGATAGAATCATTAAATAAAAAAAATAAAAAAATGAAATAGAAAAAAATAGGTTTAAAGCTCCCAGAATTCATACTAGACTTGTCCACATGGGTTTGTGGCACAGCGGTTAAACAATCAGTTTTATGCGACAGTCTTCTGGAGGTTGAAGGTTCAATCCTTACTACAGGTGATAATAACTAAGAATAACATAATAATTAACACTTCTATCCGGTCATGGCTGACAGAACAAGAACAATATGTGGATTAAATAAAGGGTTCAGTTCGAAATTCCATATAGTTCTGCATAAAGATTCCCAAATACGAAAAAGGTGCACCTGAAGAAGGTAACATCGGCCAAAACGTTGTGAAAATAACAACCCAGGTGAGAATGGTAATCCGAATAATCTAAATACAAATAAAATGGAATCACCAACAATAATAATTCCCTATCAATGGATTCTCCTTGTGAGCAACAGTTGCAATGTCATGCCCCCTTTGCTGTTTATAATGAACTCTTCTTGAAGAACAAAACAGTTTGATTTTGAACAGTTTTAACCAAAAATGTCTGGTGAATCTTCAAAGACAGAACAAGAAGTTTGATCTTCTACTTTCTACAGAATGACCACAATAAGTAAATCTGCATATTTATGAAGTTAGATCATTTATCGCACTGACAGCGAGATTAAAACAAAACAAAGATGTATGTAAATATCTTGCAGCTGTAATCATCATCATGGCCGTCACTCGAATCGAGTATGCGGGTTTCCAGGGCTTCAATTGTGGGTTCTCATGTGAGAAAACAGTCCAATGCGCGATCCACATATTCTGTCACATTTCGGGCATGCGTTATTGTTTGGTAATTGTGCACATGGTTGGTTTTCGCGACGTACTATTCTTGCTGTTCTCCGGTCTTCGGCATGACGACGCCGTTCACCCTCAAACCTATCCACACCACCTCCCACTTCATTCCTCCACTCTGTTCTTTCGAGTGCTCTCACTTCCCATCTTGTGGGATCAATCCCGCATCTCCTCATGTCCTCCTTCAAACAGTCCCTGTACCGTTTCTTCTGTCCTCCAACCCTCCTAGCTCCCACATTTAGCTCAGAGTAGAATATTTTCTTTGGATAGGACTGGGCGCTCATCCTTACAACGTGACCATCCCATCTCAAACGACTCCTAACAATCAAAGCCTCTACACTAGAGCAACCAGACTCTTCCAGGACACTGGTGTTGGTCCGACGATCTTGCCAGGTGATTCTTAAATTTTTTCCTAAGAGTCTTTGATGCAGTAATAGGGTCACAATGATGGCCCAAACTTCAGAAAGAACTCCTGTTCAAACAACACCATAACACTGACAAAATTCCCAACACCAACGCTTTCTCTCAGCTGTCTAAAATCCAACTTCCCGTCTGCTTTTAGCAGCCTTTACAAAAAGTAACAGTTGGTTTGTGCACATGCAAATTAGTTGCTACCGCATGCAAATGAGTTTCAAATATAAAAATCTGCAATTTTGAACACAAATTCTTTTCTCTCTGAAAAAACGGTCGGCTGACACACGAAACATCTGATACTGTTTGAAGCGGGTAAGTTTTTATCTCTATTTTACAAAATGCCTAATTCACAATGGAAGAAAGGCCAATAGCTTTCTTTCATGCGTATGCGATCAACGTTGTAAAATTAACTAATTTCCATATTACAAAAGGACATTTCATTAATTAACTAATCGTTTTTATTGTTTTCTAATTCAATGATCGTTTTCATTTTACTACAACAGTTCTATTTATGTTTATTTTTTATTTTGTGAATAAAGGCTTAGAATTTGGGGTGAAAAGAGTTTACTTGTCTCCCCACAAGGGCAGAGTTAGATACCAGATCGGTTTTAATGTGAAGAAAATCTAGCTTCCCAAAAAGTGACATTCTGGATTGAGACTAAAATGGAAATTGTTTTAGTCTAGAAAGATAACTGATAGAACACTTTGATCTCGGCTTGAAGGCAGAGAAAATTTGCTTTCCTAATTCAATGATTGTTTTCATTTCATTATTTTTTTATCTTTTGGATAAAGACTTAGCATTTTGGGTGAAAAGTCTTTCCGGTCAATTTACTTCTGCCGGTTGCGATTCTTGGTTTTTTCAATTTTCCCAGATAACACAACAACTCACTAGTATATATATATAAATATATAATCTTAATTCTGGGGTTGGAATCCGGTTCTATATTGTAAATTAAAAACAAAGCCTTTCCCCAAACACACACACTATCTTAACCGAATCAAAGATTTATGGTGGCAATAATTTAAAAGAATAGTCTGTGACAAGGCTCCAACTTCTAAGGCTGTTTTATCAAGAAGCATTAAAGAAAGCTTAAAACAGCTTGATGGAAAATATAATTTTAAGCATTAAAGAAAGCTTAAAACAGCTTGATGGAAAACAATTTTTCATTGTTTAAGTCCATGCCTCAAAAAATTGAAGTGGCCATAAAACTGAAATAAAATAAATTTGGAGTATGTTCCATGAAGCTGGAACCTTTGGCTTAGTATCAAATTTGTGCTTAGTATATTTTTTTTATTAATTAAAAGAGAACTGAAGAAACGGTTTCTAAGAATGGTGAGTCTATAATCTTTTAACTTTTTTAAGTCTGGTCTATGTTTGCTTTAGTCAAAGATTTGATGCAAATATTTTTTGCCAGACATAAATAGCTTTTTTTTTGTTGTTTTCCACATTAGGAGGAAAGCTAGATTCCTGTAAAAGGGTATTTACTCTGAGCCGACATTTATTTGCATGACTAAACCAATTGATGAATTGAGGTAAACATAAAGTGAAAATAGAGTACTTGGAGTAAGATAAAAACTGATAAAAGGCATCAAAAAGGAATTGAACTCAAAAATTAACTAGCAGGCTGCTATTAGAATGAGATAGGATTCATCAAAACTCAGTTTTACTTTTCAGCGTTTATTCGCTTTTTCCCAGTGCTAAAAACGTTCTCAGCAAATTAAAGCGTGTGATCTCTAGGGTCAGACATCTTGTCAGGTAATGTCATTTTTTGTGAGTGGGATTGGAAAACTGAATTCCTGTCAGGGACAAAAAAAAAAAAAAAAGAAGAGTTATTAAAGAATAGCATGCGACCTAGAATCAGACAGCTGTAGTGTATAATTAGTCGCAAAAGAACACAGGGAATTCCTGATTGTAAACGAAAATTAAGCTTTGCCAAACTAAGGAAGAATGGAAGATAATTAATAGTGAAAAGGGGGAGGGGGAAATGGATGAGATTCTTTATACAAGTCAACCAGATTGAGTAGAGAACCAAATTGCACAGAGTTAACTAGGCTCAGAGAGCAACATTAACATTCTGTACATTACTGCTGTTGGTAATTGGGATACACTTGCTCTTCAGAAATTACTAACACTAACCAATACCCAGACAGCATCCAGCTTAAAGAAATAGAGATAGTTATTCTTTGAGGTCAGCAACCTTAAGAAACATAGCCAACACCTCTCCAAACTATATAGATTATATAAAACCATTTATATACTTATGCTTTTTTTTTTTCAATAAACTTGTTAAGTTTATCGACAATATTTGTCATCTTACTGAGATCTTTTGTCCAGCCATCCTCATGTAGCTGTCCACACAGAGAAAGGGGGAAAAAGTTTACCAAGGCTCTGAACAACTATAGTCATTCGTAAGGTGCACAATGCTCACTACTCCTACCAACAGACGAACGCCATCACCAACAAGACACCTGTCGTATGACAATCAACATCAATTCTACCCCTGGGATTACAATTGGCACCATTGCCAGATCTATCTAACCGATAGATTAACCTCCTCTGGATGCGATAAAGGAACATACATGATTTACATTACTTTATAATTTTCCCTAAATGTCTATGTTCATTTGCAGTTTCAATTCTGTCTTTGGTTTGTACAAAACTAAAATCTAGTCCAATCAGCATTGACTATAATTTCATAAAACATTGTAGATTGGGAATTTTATTTTGAAAGGTAAATATTCATATAAATACTAGAAAGACTACCCGACGTCACCCAGGATCTTAATCTCCATATATTTTATTTGAGACGTTTATGTTAATTTGAGGACAAAATCAAAGTAAAAATATGTTTGCCTGGGTGAGGTTCGAACTCATCTCTTCAGTATGACGTGCTAACTGTTTGAGCCACCAAATAAATTCTGCATTTCACACAGTCGAATCTTACTTAAAACACCCCTGCCCCCTCTGAGAAAGAAAGCGATTATTTCTGTCTTCCTATCCCTCTGTCAGCCAAACTCCTTCCACCCCCTCTATGATATCAGTAGTCAAAACAAAAACTGCTGATCGGATTAAATATGAAATTTTTAACAAAACTGACCATATTTGTTCCATGTTCCTTCTGATACTGCAATCTACTTGAGCGGGTGTCTAGCTGTACTTTTACAAGTATGTTGTTAGTGTTGATGTAATTCTCGTCGCGATTTGTTATCACTTTCATGATTCTTCATACACACTCCCTTTTTTATAGTAAGTTTATCAGTATTCAACTTTGTCATGATTAAAACATCTTTGCCCCCCTCCCTATATCTAATATATAAAATTATGTTGCTCGGATTTTAAAAGTTGGGCTTAAATAGCATTTAAGCTAACGAATCAAACTTTGATCCTGACTAAAACGAATTTGAACGTAATGTATCCCGAGCAACGCCGGATCGGGACAGCTAGTTTGTTTATAATGATATATCAGCACATTGGTAACACAGATTAGGCGTTCTAGTCTTTCCAATTTCCCTTTTTGTTTTTTTAGCTGCAAAACTTGTTTTACATATAATCTAGAATTGCGTTTCATTTTACACCATTTACGCAATGTCATGTTTTAAATCTAATCATCTCAGAGATTGTTTTGACACTGGTTTATTGCCGAGTCAAGTTAAAAACTAGATAGAATACTTGTAATGTATACGTCTCTACGGGATTAAAGGCCCTACAGAAAAATAGAACAAGTTGATGCTCTCTTAAATCTCTGAACTTGAACCTTTCGAATTTATGATGTCTGTATAGGTTATAAAATGCTTATTCGGATCTTTGGCTAATTTCAGACCCCCCCCCCCCACGCCCCCTTTTGCACGAAATTATTTCGGTAAACGTTTTAAATCAATCCACACTTCTAGGTTTCAATATTTTAAATCTTCTACAGGACTTACTTTTCTAACAGTTTTATCTTCTTGTTCAGCCAGTTAAAACTCTATTGAATAGCTTCTTGTGCAGCAATATTCACATGCAGGTGTGTGAAAATAATGTTAAGATCACTATTGTGTTGTTAGAAACAAAAATTTTACGCTTGAACAATTTCTTTTTCTGAGATTTAGAGGAGGGAGGGGGGGAGTCACTCCCCAAGTCACATGTACTGTTCCTGCAACTCAAATCACCATGTTCTAATATTTAGTAAGAGACATATTTTCCATTTCCCCATATAGTCCACAGTAACAAATTTCAAAATACATTTTTTCTTTTATCTTTAACAAATACTAAAACAAATATAATATTTTCAGATAAATACATGATTTCACCTGTAATTATCAAAGTGAACGCCACTTTTATGAAATCATTCACATTCTTTCGCTATCATTTTTATCGCCATCTTGAATTTGTTTTTTTCTTATTGCCCTACGAGACATGCATTCAAAAGAATTTTCTAACTAAAGTATTTATATTCGCTTTCACTTAGCAACAAATCAAGAAATTTTATTTTATTAAATTAAGTACATTATTTCTATACAATAATTACTCAAGTTGTTACGTAACGATTTTTTTTGTTGAATAATCATAGAAACTAACGAATTTTACTTTAATTTTGCCCTTTCTAATTGCAAAAAAAAAACAACAAAAAAACGATTACAACGTAGTTACAAACATGATATTTACTACTGTTTACTTTTATTTAAAAAGGAAAAAATAAAACTGTTTTTTTCATCTCAAAACAAATTTAAAGAAATGCAAATTTGCGACACTGAAAAAATGACACAAGCCAAATTGATTACCTAAGCTATAAAATCTATGGTCGAAGAAACCCCGAGCCTCCCACTTCCAAACGAATATTTCACAATTTTAACCATAACTCTCACACCTCACGTTCTAACTACACTAACTATTATGACCTTATAGTTAAAGGATCTTTTCATGTTTTCACTTATTCTTTTAGTTAGCTGATCTTAGTAGAAATATTCTTTTAATTGTATACTAACATTTTTTAATCTATGTGTGCTAAGTCGCAAAACAGTATTTAAAATAAAATTACTAATAAAATAAAAATATTAAAAAGAAAAACTCACATGAAAACAGAGTCAAAACCAATAACATACAGAGTGTTTGCAATAAATTTGATATTCTTTCATTTCAGAATAATTTGAAGTACTTAATAGTGGTAAAATGCAACGGATAGTGGTTTTTGTGTACTATTGGATTTGCGGATACGTGCGGGATTAATTGGAAAATCTTAGCTGCAACTCAGTGCCCCTTGAATACCAAGGCTGCAAAATGTGAGCTGAAGAATTGCGACGGAGATGAGGAAGCAGTGGCTTGTATGAGGGATAATATCACGGCAGCAAAACAAAATTCGTAGAGAAGCTGCAAAAAAAAAAAAAAAAAAAAGGTGCAGCATGATCCAGGCAATGTGAACCTTGATGAGAGATGAGCATTGAAATAGCGACTATGAAAAAAGCACTACTAAGAGTCGCAAGGGTCAATTACTCATTTCTTAGGCCAAAGAAACTCCTTAAACACCCAGTCGAGCTGAGGATGCTCTAGTCCTTCTCAGACAAGAATTACTTCTGCCAGGACCAGTTGCACGATTCATAGAACAACAGATGGCTAGCTTTCAGTCCACATGAAGTCCCTTACATCATGAAGACCAAATTCCCTTAAATGATGGTCTTTGGATGTCTTTCCAACAAAATACACATAATACCACCCTACATTTTTGAAAGGGACTTAGGCTCAATTCAGATTTCAATATTGAGTTGCTGTCCACTGTAGTCAAGTGCTGGGAAGGTTATACATGTGGCAGCAGAACTCAGCTCCATGTCACACTTCTGGGAAAACCCAGAGGTGACTGAGAACTTTCACGACTTAACCAGTCCCAACATTGCCCCCCCCCCCCCCCCCCCCCATGGGGGGCCCATGGACTATTATTATTATTATGTGCGGGGCGCAATTGTGGAAAAGCACCAACCATATTGCTGGCAACACTAAGGACGAGCTAATTGTCAGGATCAAACTGGTGTTCAGGTATCTCTCAAAGGACACTGCGAAAGCCATGTGCTCCAGGTTCAGGTCCCACCTGGAGGTTGTGGTGGAGGCTCAAGGAGACTTATTCGAATGAGCTGTCTCCAGAAAAATATCCTCTAATAGATGCACTTTGAATTTTGAGAATACATCAATTATTGGCCAAGATATGACACTGTCAAATTTATCCTGAACACCCTGTATAGGGTCCTAGAGTTATTTGCTTTGTTGTAGGTTTAAAGATGATGACTGATTATTATATATGTATATATACACACACACATTAGCAAAAACTACACCCTCTCTGGGCAAAAATTAATCTAGCTGGAGCCTTCTTTACAGAAAAACAAAGAAACCATTTTCATTTCAAATTTTGGTAATTTTAAAATCGAACAAAAAGATTGGCATAGTGTTATTTGATACATTCCAATGTTGAGGAAATTTACTGTGTATGAATATAGTCACATTTTACATATTAGTAAAAAAGAAAAAAAGGTCATTTATATGGTCTTTTTAATATTCAAAGTAGAAGAATTTGATTTTGTATAAGCATAAAAATGAAAATAAATTCCCCATTAAAAACTATTTAATGAAATGCATAAACAAAAAAGTGGAATGTCGATTGGTCACATACAACAATCATATATTCTCGAGTAATTTACAATAGTTACTTTCTTCTTTTTCCTTTATTATTAAAGATAGAAACACAAAAACTTTAAACTTAAAGATTAAAAAAAAAATAGGAATCTGTATTTTGTTGTAATTTAGAAAGATGAGGGGAGGGGGGGGCTTTACTTTTTTTTTTTTTTTAATGACAAATGCAATGGTTATTATTATCATCATCACACAATAAAACCGATATCTATTAAATAAAAAATTAGTTATAAAAATAAATGTATCTATTTAATTATTAAAAGAAAATCTTTGTTAGCCATTGCGTACAATGCAGAGTTTATTTTTTAAAAGAAATTATTCCAAAGTAATCTACGTTGTTGGTGTGTGTAAATGCACCCATGTGTAAACTTAACAGGAAGTTGTCATTTAAATTTCAAAATAATCTAACCGGAAGTTTTCATTTGGAATGCTATTTTTTTTTCTTCATTAAATCGCTTTAATTAATATTACTACTACTAATAATATTAATATAAAGAAAACTATTGCATCTAAAAAGAAAATGGAATAAAAATTACAAATGAATCATAAAGTATATTAATTTATTAGAAACTGTTTATAAAATAAGTATGCAAATGAACCATAGCCATAGTAGTGTTTGTCGATCAGTATATATAGGGTATTTCAATATATTTTGTGGTATCGATGAATTAAATATAGTTCAGGTTAATGGAAATACATTTAGATACATTACTATTTCATATATATATATATATATATATATATATATACACTTATAAAATTAGCCTGCTAATTTCCAGCGGAAATGAAACAAAGGTCTTTGTGGCTTACTTGCCATAAGTACATTTTTATACAATTAATTATATATATGTATATGTATGATTTTAATTAAAATAATTAAACATGATAGTTCCCCCCTCCCAAGCAAAGGAGAGATTCAAATATTTAAAATGGCAACAAATAAGTTTGTTACATTTTAAAAATTCTATTAATACTTAGGATTGCTACCACCCAAAAGAAATACAAGTAAAATTAGAGTAAAAAAGAGTTTTACAATCTTGTCTCATGTTACAACACATCCAGCCATTCTTATTCTACGGCAATATCACCTCAGTAAAACTGATTCGAGATTTCAGTCAGAATTGAGAATTAATAGTTTCAAACGTACAGTTTAATAAGGTTCGATAGTTTCATGTATTTCTCAAGGATCGATTTACATTTATAGTATTCTGATTATTAACAAATGTAGTTAAACAATCAATGGAAAAATCGATGGGAGGTGACTGTTGTGAAGTGGATAACGACACGGACCAACAACCTGGGCGTGTCAAGTTCGAATCCAGTTAGTTTCATAGCACCACTTTCACTTACGGATGATGACAACATCACATGGTTTCTCCTGTGAGTAGCTGATTCTCAAAAGAATCAAGAAAACTAATGCCAACAACAGAATAAATCCGGTTAAAAAAGTTGTACCATGAAGAGTCATACAAATTTATTTTAATTGAAATTCAACAATAGATCAATTAATCACATCCTCTTGTCCCTAAGAAATGGTGTGTTCATGAGGGCAAGGTAATATTCTCAAACTTGAACCCTGTTTATATAAACCTAATAAATATTCAATCTAGCATATAAAGTTATCTTGTCGGATTTTCAAAGTCAAACCGAAATAGTCTTTAAGCTGACAAACCAAACTTTGCTCATGCCTAGTCAATTTCCATTTGGTATCCTTGCACAATTTTATTATAACATACTTTGCTACAATTTATTTCGAAAATGACAGTCTAACCCAGACGACTGGTAATATGAAACATTATTAAATAATCATCTGAAAATAAAAATCAACAAGGGAATAACTCATTTTAAATTGACTATAATAGGAGTTATGAACCTTAAGTTTAAAAATGTGCAAACAAATAAAATATAATAGCTGTCTATCTCACAACTAAAATTTTATTTCTTTTTCTTTGCTAGTGTGATTGCAAGAGTTAGGAGTGGATAGAATTAATTTCAGAGAACTTCTGCCATTACTAACCAGCAGAGCATTAACACTGTCGATCAAGAGAAGAGTCTATCCGGCATATGTATGCAGTGTGATGATGTGTGAGCGTGAAACCTGGTCAGTGAGGGTTGAGGACAATATTGTATAGAGAAAAATGATATGAGAATGATACAATGGATGTGTAATGTGAGTTTTTAAGACAGGCTTAGATCTGATGACCTCAAAGGAAGATTAAATCTGGACAGTATAGAGAGATGCACAACATGAGACTTTGTTGGTTTGGTCACGTTGAAAGAATTGGTATAGAGGTCTTGGGTTATTAGATGTAAAACAGTTGAGGTAACAGGGTCAGTTGGCAAGGGAAGGACAAGAAAAACATGGGAACAAGTAATAAGGATTGGTTTGAGAGAAAGAAGGATAAATAAAGACCTGGCCAGATAGATTAGTCATTATGTCAAATAGGTTAGTATATTATATATCGATACCATAGAGGGATAAACAAAGACCTGGTCAGAGATAGTCGATTTCTAAAAGCCATGTAAAACAGATGTTAAATCGATGATGATGATTCTGTATAAGTTTAAAAATGTGCAAACTAATGAAAACTAAAATGACTTCACTGCATCCCGGGCAATGCCGGGTATGTACAGCTAATTATTAATAATCAATCGAAACTAATACGAGCTGAAACTATTATATGAAAAATATTTCTTTGATGAATTATGGTAGAACACCGTTTAAAAAATTTATTTTCTGAAAGTCACTCCAGACAAAGCATGAAGCCACTTAAACTAAGGCGCTAAAAGAACAAAAGATGATTAAGTTGCATAATGACAAAAAGGGAGAGGAAGATATGATCACTTCAAAACAAGGTAGTTTTTAACTGACGGTGATAAATTCAGAGGCAAAATAATCGAACCTAGAACCGAAACATTAGCATGGCAATGACGGACTCAGTGATCCACGTCAGAAATACATCAAGTGACACTCATCTATGAGCAACATGGCAATTGAGAATACTCCGACATTTAGTGAGTGCTAATGGAGAACCTCTCAACGAGCTACCCCCCCCTCCCCCCGGTTCGGTCTGCTGTACTATCATCTGGAAAAGTACCAACCAGAAAAGCACTATGACCTCACCTTCTACTAAGGATACTCAACTACCTTTAGCCATTATCAGACAAATCAAGCCTGAAAGAGACCGCACCACCAGCGTTCAATCCCCTGGGATCCAAACAGGCTAGCCAAAGGGTAAGTCCGTCAAGAGCCTAATAGGGAAGGAAAGTGGGTTACCTTGCAAATATAACAAAATTTGGCTTCTGTCTATAATTAGCAACTACAGAATATTGTTTTTCCAATCATAATTATGTTGGGATTCTTCCAAAGAGAAGTCGATCACCATTCACTAACGGTTTCCAACTATATACATCCTTAATTCTCTGCAAGATGATTAATATTATGATTTATGTGCTGAGCAGTGTTCGTTGGATTTGCATTTATTATATCAAATTACTTCTTTTACATCAATGTCGATACACGAGTTATTTTCCCAGTTTACTTAATGTAAAGAGTTTAATCCAAACATTCACTTATCTACATTTAAAAAAATTGTTTTTACTTTAATTCACCCTAAACAAGGGGGCACATTGCCACCGAGACGTTAGGGGCTACTGTAAATTTGGAGACATATCCATAGGGGTATACTAAGTGGGGAGTTTTGCAGCAAGATGTTTGTTCACATTGCATTTACACTTTTTCATGTTGGTACAGTCAGGGAAACAAGAATCAGGGAGGGAATTACAAAAGCTAGCAGCTCAAGCAAAGAAGCTATTAGAGTAGAAATCCCTCCGGTATCTGGGGACCTCAACAGTGAAGAGATGGGGTTGAGCTGATTGTCGGAGGTATTTACGTCGAGGCGGCATCGGAGCAGCAAGTTCATCAGAGCACATTCCATTGAAGTACTTATAAAATAGGCACAGGGATGCAACATTGCAGCAATGAAACAAGGGACTGGAGCTTGACAGACAGTGTGGAACCTATTAGATTAGAGATTATTTTTTTAACCCTGTCTAAGAGGGAGAAACTAGTGGTTGGTGCACCAGCCCAGATATGACAACAATACTCCGTGCATGAGCGAATGGTGGCTTTGTAGAGATATAGGATACTGGCAGGTGTGAAAAGTTTTCTAGCACTTTCCGTGTACTTGTTCCGATTCATGTTATCTGTGAATGTTAGGTTGAGGAGCTTGAGTGTTTGACTCTCGGGTAGGGGTGCTATTAGCTATGGCAATTGATAGTTGAAAAGGTGTCTTATAGTTGTTGAAGGAAAGGCGCTTTGTCTTAGTAGCATTAAATGTTACCATCCATTTATGTCCCCATTCGACTAAAGACTGGAGGTTATTTTTAAGGAATCAGTCATTGCTTTTAGATATGTGCCCTTTCGTTCTACCCACATGTCGAGAATAGAGCATGGTGTCATCTACAAATATACCCACCTCGGACACAAATGCATCAGGGATGTCATTTATGAAGATAAGGAATAATAAAGGTACCAGGATCTACCCCTGGGGTACACCTGCATTAATGTCATATTGTTTGGATGTATGGCCATCGAGGACAACCTGAATCTTTTTTTTTTTGGTTAGGAAGGATCTGATTATGTTAAATATTTGTCCAGTAATACTGTATAAATTAATTTTTATGAGAAGGCCTTCATGCCAGACCTTGTCAAAGGCTTTTGATATATTATAGGTAAACATAACTACACACCTTTTTGTTTGAGTTTAGTTAAACATAAACAATAAGTTTGAAAAGTATATTTGGTTAACAAAAAATATATATATATATATATATATATATCGTACATGTATTGTATTAGTTTCTGTAAATGTAAATCCGTAGAAACTCAAGTGTTTATAAAAAGTGCTCAATACCAAGTAGAGCTGTTTATAAGTATAAATTTTTATTTATACAAACATTATTGGTTACATATGTGCATACATGTTTCGGTTGCACTTTTCCAAGAAAGTCAACCTCATCAGACCAAGAATCTTTCAGGAACCTTCCTGAAAGATTTTTGGTCTGATGAGGTTGACTTTCTTGGAAAAGTGCAACCGAAACATGTATGCACATATGTAACCAATAATGTTTGTATAAATAAAAATTTATACTTATATATATATATATATATATATATATAATAAAATATATTAAAAAAAGAGCAATTTCAAATTTATATTAAGCATAGTTTTAAAAGATTTTAATTAGATTGTCACAACTTTGCTTAAAGCATAGATAAAAGTGACATTTTTCAAAAAACCTGAAAATATTTTTTTTATATTCAAGTGAAACTTTACGAGGAAAAATTTGACATAAAATAGACGACTGTGGTGGGTTCTTTCTAGTGATATCTGAGCTTTAAAATTTTACGTAAATTTCAATTGGAAAAACAATTTATTTTAGTAACAAATTCTTGTGAAATCAGTACATATAACAAATTAAAAATGAAGATCTATGTAGAAACTATAAAGTAACTCCAAAAAGAATCAAAATAAAATATTTAAACTGTTTATTAGATGACATTTTTGGAAAAGATGCAACTTTAGTTCACACTACACACGTTCGACTTTTTAAAAAATTCTTCAGCTAGTATACTTTTGATAGTTTTTCGTTTCTGCTGCTTCATTTTTTTCATCTTTTGTGCTAGTTTGTGAATTGTTATTTTAATTGAATTTGTTGAGGTCTCTTTGATCTTCAAGTATTCTGCTTCTTTTCTCTTTCAATTTGAAGCTTTCCATTATATCTCCCATATACTAAAATCCTGTAATTCCAGGAAACACCGAACATTTTCATCACTGTTGAAGTCAAATATAATATGTTACTTTTCGGTGTATATATTTTATACTAAAACTATTATTAAAGTAAATAATTTCTTCAGCTAACAAGTTTAGTGGAGTGGTTCTTAATTACTATATGACCTCCAAATTCTTTTATATCTTTACTACCTTTACCTACTTGGCATTGCCCGGGATGCAGTGAATTCATTTTAGTTTTTCTTCTTTATTTGGTTGCACATTTTTTCAACTTAATTGTAAGAGAGACAACTGTTTTTATCTTCTTCAATAAAAACATATGAGTTATTTCCTTTGCTGATTTTCATTTTTTTCAATACTAATGGAAAAATGTTTCCATATTACTAGTTGTCCGGGCGGGACTGCATAATTTTTTAAATAAACTGTAGTGAAGTATGTTATAATAATGCCAATAACAACTGAAAATTCACTAGGTGGAATGAAAGTTTGATATGTCAGCTTAAATGCTGTTTAGATCCAACTTTTAAAATTCCACAAAATAACTTCATGGTTAGATTAAGTGAAAAAAAATGTATAAGACATTTTATACGTTATGTGATCATCAGAAGAGTGTTTTCTTCTCATTCAAAAGTAACTCTTTATTCTTTAATATGCCCCCTTCAGTCGCAGATTTTTGATAGTATATATAATGTAAGTGTTTTGCTAATGAACAGCTGATTGTGACAATTTCTTGTTGACATACTCTATACTCCTTTTGGCTAAGATCAAAGTGTAGTATCTGTTCCGATGGATACTGCACCCCATAGACTGGTATTATCTTGGCCTTCGGGGCTTGATTTACGCCGGTGTATGGGTCTGTCCTATGCAGTTCTAGAAGGTCCACCCTCCCAGGCTTCGCCTCCCCTCTTTGGGAAGGAGTAAGTTTATTGCTTACTGCCTGAGGCGCACCTACCGGGGAACGCCGACGGGGCTGCCCAGGTAATTTTTAATGGTCAGAGTGCTTACCTCTCGGGCACTGGCTTTTCAAACCCCACTTTCCCGACCTGACCGTGGGTCACATCTTACTTGTGGGAGTAGGATAAAAACTGGCCTTATGCCTAACTCCTGGAGAGGAGTAAATCAATACTCTATCCTCCTTTCAAAAAAGAAGGTAATGCCTTGGAGGATGGTTTCATGACAACAGAACAGATACTACACTATCCCACTCTGCCGGAATTGAGCATTGAAAGATAGTACATTATTACAAGTAATAGTATAGTTTTGGTTTCAGACAAATGGATACCAAATCTTCATTCGTAATAGATATAGCATATTGGTAAAACTTAGTTTTCATCATGCAGCATCACAAGGCTAAACACAATAAACAGAGTTATGGATTTTGTTATGTTGAAGACCAAGTTTTGAGCATAACAAATCAGAGAATACATAATAGCAACACCACGAAAAATAAAGTCTGAATAAATCAACTTATGGTGTAAATATGCAATAGATGTTTTTTTTTCCTTCAAAATATGGCAATTTCAGAATAACCCTTATTGCAACATATATGGTATTGTATTAGTGTATATAGGAAATAATTTAAACAAATATATGGTATTGTATTAGTGTATATAGGAAATAATTTAAACAAATATATGGTATTGTATTAGTGTATATAGGAAATAATTTAAACAAAGACCAATCCTAGTTATTCATCACTATCATATTCGGTTTAACGTTCATTTTACATACTGGCATGTGTTGGACAGCTTTTAAAAATTGACTTCCAAACTAATCTATCTCTGGCTCTGTCTTTATTTATCCCTCTTTCTCTCAAGTTCATCCATATCATTTCCTCCTATGTTTTTCTTGGCCTTCCCCCTGTGAACTGACCCTGCCACCTCAAGTGTTCTACATCTACTAACATAAGAACTCTTATCCATTCTTTCAACATGGCCATACCATCGAAATCTACTTTTCTGCACGCATCTTCCTATACTGTCCAGATTTAATCTTCCTCCGAGCTAATCAGATCTAAGCCTGTCTTTAAGACTCATATTACAAATCCTTCATAGAGCAAGAAAAAATTAACACAAAAACATACTTATATCTATTCAATATTTCGTTTCTATTATGAAACTTCTTATCGGAATGAAATATTTATTTTGTTGTGAAACCGGTTTAAATATACAAAGATTGTGAGCGAAGGTTTGGTGGTGTTGGAACATGATTGGTTGAAGACTACCACAACGTTCCCTACCATCTAACACATGCCCTTTCTTTTTATTCCCTCAAGAACATACCCCCCACCTCCAGTCTTTGTATATTTAAACCAGTTTCAGCAAAATAAATATTTCATTCCGAGAAGAAGTTTCATAGAAGAAACGAAATAATGAATCAATATAAGCATGTTTTTGTGTTAATTTTTTTTCCTGTTTTAATTTTTGTTTAGCGTTTGTTGATATAGAGATGTGCTCTAACGGACAATGTTTTAAAAATATTTCACCAAACGATATAGTCACTTTCCAAAATACCTAAGTATCGCCCTTTTTGTTTAAGTGCGTCGATTTAAAAACAGACAAACATTTATTTAACAACAAGAAAGATAATTAATACAATGTCCTTTTTCAATAGCAATATGCAAATATCAGGAAGTTTATGTTCTAATTAGTATTGTTCTTACAACACATTCTGTCAAAAATTGTATCTTTATTTTTTTCCCTCCTTTAAAAACAAACTTCCACATTTAAGGTATTGTTTAAAAGAAAATATCAATTTAATCCTATTCACTTAAGACTTGATATTAAAAAAAAATGTATAACATTTACTTAAACTGCAAAACAGAAATAGAAAATGAAAAGAAGGTTTACCAAAGCAGGCCAATTCACTTGATAAGGTGATTTGTTAGGAACTTCTCTTGGTACCAAGACAACTGTGTACTCCACAAGAAATATTTGGTAAATCTCGTAAATTTTAATCCATTCTCGTTTTTCCCAACTTTTCCCATCAAATTCAACAAGAACCTGAAATTAAAAAAATAAAAAAACTATTCAGCATGGAACTGTGGTCATTTCAATTTTATCATTTTTTTTTTTTCATGCCATAGAAATAAAAATTTAGTTTTATACACAATGCGAGATCTTCACGTTCAAAGCAAAAATATTAATTTATTGGAGACAAAAAAAAATACATATATATATATGAGGATAAAATATACGATATATAATATAATAAAATGAAATGTTGTGGAGACAAGATGCATGAAAAAGACAAAAGGAAAAAACAAATTAAACACATTTGATGATTTCTTCCTGTGTTCAATTTGTTTTTCCTTTTGTCTTTTTCATGCCTATATAGATTATTCGATGTGAATACCATGTACAAATTTGTTTATAAAAAAGGTCATTTTGGTTCTTTAATATAACCTTAAAATACTTTTAAAAAAATTTTTTTTTTTACATGTTATTTACTAGAGTCACCACTTATCAAGGCTAAAAGCCACTCAAGGAGAAGAGATAGATTATCAGTTGAATGATGAAGAATATTATGAGAGGATTGAAAATGAATGGAATGATTTGTTCATTCCATTCATTTTGGATTACTCATGAGGACGGTTTATGACATTTTTTTTTTTTAAAAGTTTTCCAACACTAAAAATTAGTCTAAGTCTCGATATTTCTGTACAAAACCTAACTCTTTCCTTGTGGGGAGCCAAGTAAATAGGGACATTTACAAATTATCAACTGCTGAGTAAACCAAGATGCCAAACTGTATACTAATATAACATAGATTATCATAAACAAATCATACTTTCATATCCACATAAATAATGTATATTGTATTTCCTTCTAAAAATTAGATGATCAGAATTTTTTTACATGAGGATTGATAATTTGCATTATTCGGACGATTGTTCTCACAGTATTTTGGCCGAAGTAACCTCTGACCTTCAGGATGAGTCTTGTCAAACTTGAGAATCTGTACAGAATTTCCAATTGAACCCTTTATTTATCCCACAGTAGTAGATGCTCTTGTTCTGTCAGCCATGATCGGGTAGAAGTCTTAAATAATTCTTAATTACATTCTTAGTATCGCCTGTACTGAGGATTGAACCTTCAGCCGCCAGAAGACTGTCACTTAGAACTAATTATTACTTATGCACCTGAAGAAGGTCGGAGCTTACATTGGCCAAAACTTGAGAATAACATACAAGATGAGAAGAGTAGTCCGAATAATCCAAATGATCAGTTAGAGTCTAAAAGACGAGTCGATAATATTTTGAAGCTATGATTAATACAAATCAATTCTTTAATAACGTTCGCCGTAGGCACCTGTCATTTAAATACTTTCAATTGCCAGCCACTCATCTGTTTGAAATAATGAAAAACAAACAAATCTTTATTTAATGAGTGACAATTGAATCTGCACAATGCTCGACTAAGCTTCAATCTTCGGTTCCTCCCTGTACGACATTCACAGCAAGAACCCGTCTTCCTACAATAACTGCAAAGAACTTTCCCTTTTCCCTCCGTATGCCTACTATTAAACAGAATTTCTATGATTAGAGTTTCTTTCCAAGAACTTTTAATCTGTGGAATACGTTACGATTGGATTGCTTCTGAGATCTAAAACACGATTATTTTCAAATCCAATGTAAATAAACATGTCA
Organism: Sepiola atlantica; assembly: GCA_963556195.1. NCBI lineage: Eukaryota > Metazoa > Mollusca > Cephalopoda > Sepiida > Sepiolidae > Sepiola > Sepiola atlantica. Next base: position 60,815,490 of record OY744533.1, on the reverse strand, counting down.
TAAACCGTCCTCATAAGTAATAAAAAATGTTTCATTCCATTCATCATTTTCAATCCTCTCATAATATTCTGCATCATTCAATTAACAATCTATCATCATCTCGAGTGGCTTTTAGCCTTGATAAGTGGTAACTCGTAAGTAAATCACATTTTCTTTTAAGGTTATATTAAAGAAGAACCAACATATAACGATCATTCAAAAATCCTGTATATAGTATAAAAAACAAATCGTCTAATTATTTATACGAAACAATACACACACACACACACACACATTATATATATATATATATATATATATATATATATATATTAGAGTTGGGCGGTTTTGAAATTTTGGTTTCGGTATCGGTTTTTTCCCTTTACGGTTCGGTTTTTCGGTTTAAAAAAAAAAAATTTTTTTACTATGGAAGCTATTCATTCTCTTGTGTGATGATTAGTTATTATTCAACGTTTAGTTGAATTATGACACTGTTTCGATAATTTTGTGACTGAATCATTCTCCATGCTATGAATCATAACGATTCCTGCGTTATTTTGCCGGTTCATGTATATTTAACTAAATTGTTAAACATACAGTGACGCCCGGCACAATAATTATTTACTAATGTAAAGGGATCGTTATTATGCTGGTTCATTTTTTTAAAAAAACCTAATTGTTATGGCCTTGCGAAAGAAAAGGTAATGAAATAAATAAGGGCAAATATCTAAAAACAATTTTTCATCATCAGTTGTGTCGGTTAAAGAAATAAAATAAAATCGACCTGCCCTATTGTGTCGGTTAAAGAAATATCTGCTTTTAATACAAAAAACATTAAAAGTAAAATAATTAAATGAACGGAAATATTAGAGACAATTAGATTATTTAGTCGGATTTCATTTGCTGTGAAGCGTATCTGATGTAATTTCTTTACGAATTGCTGTTTGCAGACGAAAATATTGGGACCCCATTCATACACAAGCATCTGAAATCCGGCTAAAGAATCTAATTGTCTCTAATATTTTCGTTCATTTAATTAATTTTTATTTTCAACTGCTACACATTTTAATCCAAGGTTGAATTGTTTTACAAACAAACATTGTGAAGCGGCAGCACTTTTTATACCCGCCACGGGAGCCGGAGATACCACGGGCACCAGTGGCGTGGCACAAATGAACCAAACAATCGCAATCATTTTAAAATAGATATTTTACCTTTATTATTAAAAAAAATACTATTTTTCTTTTCGGTTTATTTTTATTTAGTTACTTTTCATAATATAATTAATGTTGATGAATTTTCCCAACATTACTAAGTCTGCTCTCGATTTAAGTAATTGAAATTAAGGAAAGTTATATATAAAGAAAAAAATAAGCAACAAATAAATGTTACCAAAGGCAACATAAATTATTCTTCTACCTACCTGTATAAGTTTATTTGTTCATTTTATTATTTATTTTGATAAATGATTTTTTTAAATAAAAATAAATAATAAAATAAACAAATAAACTTATACAGGTAGGTAGAAGAATAATTTATGTTGCCTTTGGTAACATTTACTTGTTGAATTAACTTGTTAAAAATGTGCTTTAATAGGTGTTGCTTCGTAATCCTTGAACCAAAGCCAAACTTTTAAAAATAATGAAGTTATTAAGTTGTTGAATTAACTTGTTAAAAATGTGCTTTACAAAGGAAAGATTTTAATGTAAAATTCTGATTTTCTTTATGAAGAAAAACTTCAATAATGTTAAAATATACAGAAAATCACTGGATTTAAACAGTTTCTATTTTAAAATGTTCTTTCAATGAAATCATAAAATAAGTCGTAATTTTGAAGAGTTCACTCCTAATCGAATCAACCGGAAGTAAAAATTAATTTTATCGTTATTTTAAAATATATTGTCGCTTAATAAAGTTTTAAATTATACAAAAAATCAATCAGGCAAAGTTTAATTAAAAACAAACAAAAAAAATCAATCAGGCAAAGTTTTAAATAAAAAAAACAAAAAAAAAACAATCAGGCAAAGTTTTAAATTATAAATAAAATTTCGTTTGATAAAGTTTTAAATAATACAAAAAAATTAATTTAAATAATAATTAAAAAAAAATTATAGTTAAATAAACACGAGCCGGCAAAATAACGTAAGACTCATTATTGTGCCGGGCGTCACTGTATGTTTAACAATTTAGTTAAATATACATGAACCGGCAAAATAACGCAGGAATCGTTATTTTGCCGGGACCGGCAATATAGCCTATTCGTAAGTTTTAAGGCGTTGACTGTTGTAATCAAAGTTCTGATACCTTTTCAACAGTTAACTCGTTAAAACAGTGACCAAAGATTCATGAAAGATTTCTGAAGAATAAAACTGAGTTTGAATATACATTCTATCTAATTCTTTAACCCATCAGAAGCTAAAATATTACTCAGAAATGCAAGAAATTAAAAAACGAAAATTTATTTAAACAAACAAAATAATTTTACAAATAAAATTAAGCAAAAATGATGACGAAATGAAATATTGTGAATCAGATAGATTTTCAACATCATACGGAACGCGTTTGATTTTTTTCTTTTTCATTTGAAAATGCTAAAAATACGATGTCATGTTGTCTGTCGTATTTCTCTTTTTTTCATTTGAAAATTCAAAATGTTAATGATAAACAAACTGTAAACAAAGATTTCTTCCTACAAGTCAATTAAATGTTTTTATCATATATTTGTTCAATCTGTCCTCTTACTAATATAACATTTTTTGGTAATATTCCATTTTATTCAAATCGGAAAATCTTTTCAACCGTGTTTCCTTGTATATGGTGGCTTACTGTAGTAAAAACACAATACCGAACGGTTACGGTTAAAAAAAAAAAAAACACGATTCGGTATGGAGATGAAACCGAAAAACCGCGGTTTTTCGGTAAAACCGCCCATCTCTAATATATATATATATATATATATATATACCACATAACCAGCGTTCGTCAACCTTTTTACCCTTACATAACACTTAAAATAAATTCCCTCTCTTAAGCACAAGAAAAAAATGATATCATATTTCTCATTTTATTTTCATTGTAGTTCACGTAAATATCATAGTATATATTTTTGAATAACTTGTTTAAGGAAAAATTAATGCTTTTTTTTTTTGTTAAATTTCTCGGTAATGCTGAATAAAATTCATACTATTCGTTTATAATACTTTATCAGGGAGTTTTGATTCACACAAAAAATTCTATACTCAAACGAAAAAATTAAGCATAAGTAACCAATATCATAAATGTAAACAGAACGAAGGCAGATAATTACATCAGTTTATTATTCAACCATTTACTGGCAATGTTGAAAAGACATAAGGTAAAATGTCTTGTGAACCAATAAATGCATGTGTCTTGTATTGAATGAGTCACTTGATACATCGATCAGTCAAGTACATGTCCTGTCCGCCGAGTGTACACCGACTAGCGAAGGCGGTTTCACACTGGCGTCATACAGACACCACTAAATATATTTCCAATGATCGTTATATTTTTTAATAGCATAATATGTCAGATATGAGGATGTCTACATTACAATAACCAAGAATATATTATGCGTGTTTAGTAATATTACGCATATGAAAGTAAATAAAAATAAAAGTGCATTAACTTATCTCACTTGTTCTTGCGGAATCTTTAGAGAGATTTTGCGGAACCAAAGAGTTCCCCAGTTGAGAAACACTGCCCTTAAACACCAACAAAGGGTGCTAGAGGTTTGAGGAGTCTGAATATTAGAAAACTTTAAAATAAGTAAAAGTTAGATATTTTGGAATTCAAGTAGTTGGAGTCAGAATTTTTAGAATCCTAGGAGTCAGAGTCGGATCTTATAACTTCAGACTCCGGAACCCTGCTAAACACACTTATAAACTTCTGCCAGAGTATGCATATCGACTGGACTTAACAAAAAGTCATGTGAAATAGAAAATAATGACAGAACAAAAAGAATCAAACAATACAAACAAATGAGCAAAAAAAAAAAAAACAAACAAAAAAAAAAACAATGTGAAAGTGAAAGATTTATAGAGCAAAAAGCTGAAGTCTACAATCATATGCACAAAATTAATTGGACAGTTTCTGTTCTCTCTGCAGCAAAGACCATCAATGCAAAGGCATACAAAAAAAAAAGAAACCCCACAAAACAAAACGTTGCCTCGTCTCTATAAATGCTATGTTAAATTCAAATCTTAATGTCAGAAATGAGGAGTCTGACCGGGCATGACAATTTAAATAATATTACATCTATATGGGAAAAGAGAAAAACCTACTTCAATGCCCTAAATCACCAAATGTAAGATAATACTTTTATGTTAACATTTAGAAAGCTTTTGTTCACGGATAGTAAGAAAAACAGAATAAATAAATAAATTAATCAATGTAGTGTTATCGATAGGCCTTCATCTTCTAGACTTTAACCAACCCCATTTTCTTTTCATTATGAAATATGAACATTTTGGTTTATTAATTTTTAGAGATTTTATTTTTTAGTCGGGATACGTCCTTGACAATCAGTCCAACAGTGGCAAGAGGTGTGGTTCGGTTCAGTCTGGGGAGGTCCACCCTCCCAGGCTTTACCTTCTCTTTGAGAAGGAGTTAGTTTATTGCTAATCGCCTAAGGCGCCCTACCGGACAATGCAGATGGGGCTGCTCAGGCATTTTTTGTAGGTCAGAGTGCGCTAACCTTAGTGCCCTGGCTTTTCAAAACCACACCTGACCTTGTGTCTAACATCCTGGAGAAGAGGTAAATAAATATATACTTTATTTTTATTCATTAACTAGCAAGACTACCCGGCATTGCCCGGCTTCCCAACTTCCATGACAGAAAAAATTAAAAGTTAAGCTGAACAATCCATTTAATATTTGGATATTTGTTGACCAGGAAGAATTGAGTAATCCCAGAAACTATTGCTCCCACTCCTGAACCCCATATTCTATTTATTTTGTTTTGTAATAGCAGTAAGTTAGACGTATTTTATTCGGTATGGAGTTTGAATAGCAAGAGAGATAATTTTGTTTTAAGAAAACAGTTGAGTCTAAATAGCATTTAAGCTGACAAATCAAATTTTGCGTCTGGCTAGTCAATTTTCATTTGTTATTATTTACCATGTTGTTGGCCACATAACGTACTTTGCTACAATTTATTTAAAAAACACAAAAAAAACTTAGTCCTGCCCAGAGACTTTGTAATATTAAACATTTTTAGATGGTAACCTAAAAAATAAAAATCAGCTTACATTAATAAAAAAAAAAAAATGTAATAGACTTCCAATAGATTTAAGATTTCTCTTCATAGTTCTTTTAACAAAGATAACAATTTCTTCTTCTTCTTTAACATGGCACTGCAAATCCGGAAATTTGAGATGGATTGAAGATAGCAGTGTAGAGTGCTAATGTCGACTAAGGAACGGGGAATCCATTTCACCCCTGTTCCTACATACAAATATCCATCTAACTGAAATACCCACCTATTCTTGCCTCCTCCCTTCTCCTTTTATATCTAACCTACTCTCCCCCTTTCTCAGTTTCTTTGAATTTAGCACTGTGCCTTCCACCCCCTCATTGGATATTCTTAAAGCATTTTTTTTTATAAAAGGCATTTCTTTTTCAATAAAACCTTTTGTACGATGAATTAAGGTCCAATTTAAGACCAATGAAATATCGGTGCTCTAAACATGTGTCTGTTATTTTAACTAGTTTGTTTACATGCTTATCCACATTTTCCATATATTAACAATTCCATTTTATAATATGCACATTTTGGGGTGAGGCCCAAGAACGTATTCAGCATTGATTGGACGAAAGAAGATGTAAGAACATGGATATTTATTGAAATGACGTTGGCCATTACTTTAAATCATTTTTACCTCCAGCAAGATGGAGATTATGTCACCAAACTTGGTCAAAATATAGATCATGCTCTAACTTGCAACTGATTTAATTTTGGAATATCTAAGTAAAGATTACGAAAATTGTAAAAGTCGCACTTTTGTGACAACTTTCGTTCTGTTCATCGTAGAGACTCGCTACTTGGTCCATAATGCAGTCAATGAAGTCCTGCAATTATTTGACCTTGATTTTAACATCGAACATTTCGGTTACGGTCGACATTTTGACAGAATTTCAACTTCCGATTTTTTTTCAAATTTGATTTATGGATCTGATGCTCTTTGATAACAGTAACAACCATTCAAAATTTCAGCCTGATCAGATAAATAGTTTTTGAGTTATCAACGTTTTCATGGCATAACTTCGGGAATACTTCATACAATATGGAGAAGTAAGGCTGAGATAAGACTTTGGTCCATCCTTACGACTGACTTATATTCTTGTTTTTTTTTTGTTTTTTTTTAAATCGGTGAAAAAAAAAAACCCAAAAAAAGTTTTTATTGTTTTAAAATAAGGAGGAAAAATAGTGTTTAGGTTAATCTAAGATCTCAAATGTTATGTGCATGCAGAAAATTCCCTCCCAAAGCTCAGGTCGACCAATCATTTTTAAATCATGAGAAGGAAAATGCTTTTTATGGCTTTAAAATGAGGAGGAAAAAAGTGGGTTTGTCACTAACAATATTTTGTTTATGTTTTGAAAATCAGAGAAAAAGAAATGCATTTGTTATGCCGAAAACAGTGATATTAGTTCTGAAATATTTATTAATTGATGTCTCATACATATTGCTAAAATATCACAAAAATTGGAGGTATCCGAATTTTAACAAAGGGCTTTCACCCCATCTTTGCATAAAACTAAATTAAACTAAATATAATCCACATTACAACCCTTACACCTCGCAGCTTTGTTCCAAAATTCATGATAGGTAAATTAGTTTAGGAGTGAATCTTGCACATACAAATATATAAACAAATACACATACCTAACTTTATATCATTATATAGACAGAGATGGTTTTTCCCCTATACCTTTGAATTGAATAGTTTTTTGCTTTTTTTAAATACAAGCTAAATACCATTTAGTCAGTCAGCTTTGGAAAATATTGGTCCGTGTTCTTAAAAACAAAAATGAAATTTCCAATCAATTTCATCGAATTTCATATTTAATCCAATCGACAGTTTCTGTTTTGATTACTAATACAGAGGAAATCTGAGGAGCTAACCCTCCCAACAGTTCCAAGTCCTCTTCCTGACACCCAAATAAAAAAACAGCCATATTTTCTTTATATACACCATAAGTAAACCATATTTTCAGTGTTTTGATTGGTTAATTTAAAGTGAATTCCTTAAAAACATTTTTCAATAATTATTTATTTTAGCTTTTTACAGAATACACTATCATTTCGTAACTAATGTATTACATTTATTTTTTTAATTTATTCTAGTAAATATAATTTATTAGTATACAGATTGCTTAACAAAAACATAAGTTTTGCAAACCTACTTTTCCAATCGCAGTCCATAACAACATTTGTTCCCCTTCCCCCACCAAACAAAAAAAAATACAGAAAATGACAGGTATGTTTTGGGATCCTTTTGTTTAAAAGATTTTTTTTAAATTCTGTTAAAAAGTATTTTTTATTATCATTAAATCAATAAGCTGAAAATAAATAAAATTAAACAGCCGTTTTTTCACCCACTCCCCAACACATAAAACTATATAAAAAAAAAAGAAAAAAAAAGAAAAAAAAAAACAAACCTTAAGTCCCAAGTCGTTCAGTGGAAAATCACTCATGTAAGTCAATTTAACTTTTACAGTTATTATATTAGTTTTCTTCTAACATTATTTAAGGGATCATCAGTTGTTTACCATGAAAAACTGTTTCGTGTATATATATATATATATATATATATATATTTCTGTTTTTTTTTTTCCTTTCCTTTGCACACTTTCTCTCTCCAAAAAGAAAATAGGTCATTAGTAAAATGATTAAAAAACGACCTATTTTCTTTTTGGATTCTTTTGATTAGAAGGTATTTTTTTTTTTGGGGGGGGGGGGGGATATTTTGTTTAAAATGTACTTATTTTTATTTTATTAGTGAGTCACTGCTTATCAAAGCCCAAAGGCCACTTGAGGATAAGGATAAATGAGATTGTTGGTTGGCGATGAACAACACCTTGAGAAGATTGGAAACGATGGATGAAAATCATTTAAATGGACAGCTTGACAAGAATTTGTTAACATTGGACTTGAAAACGATCATGTTGTAGTCGGCTGGGAAGCAACCCCATGGTATTGTACTCCACAGCTAGGAAGTTCTTGGGAAGAAACTTTGTTCATGGAAGTTCCTTTTGATTTTAGGTACATAGAGGAAGAAAGGAACATTCTTTACAGTGGTTATAATTAGACGAGTTTTTGCTGCAAATGTTTTATAGGGGGAAACAGAGCTTGGTGCTCAGTCGAGCACCTACCATAAAAATAATAGAGTAGAGAAAGACTAGCAATGTCTCTTCTGTTGGAAAAGGGCTGTAGGGAAGAGAAGAGATCATCGTTCACTAGATTTCCAAGTTGATTTTGTACTTTGTCAAGACAAGAAAGAGTTCTGAGTGGCACCTTTCCAGATGTGGCAGCCGTACTCCATCTGAGGACATATCTGACTCTCGTACTGGTAGAGGATTACGCCAGGAGTGGTGTACTTTCTGGAGCAGTAGAATGATCCAACCATTTTACCAGCAAACTTAGCAATGGATTTGATGTAAATCTTCGATTTCAGGTCTGGAGTGAAGGTCAGTTCTAGGAGTTTATTATCATTCATTAAATCAATAAACTGAAAATAAATGAATTAGATATAACAGCCACTTTCTCACTCGCCAGGAGATATAACTTAGTTGGGAAAGCATTTTAACCCTTATACTCGAATTGTCCTATGGCCTTGATAAACGGTGACTTATGAGTAAAATATATTATATATATATATATATATATATATATATATATATATTATATATATACATACATACTGAAGATCTACCGGTTCATCCCGGGTTTATGCATCCGATGGTTGATAGTCTACTTTTTTCTTCTTTTTTTTAACGGTTACATTTCTCACGATCGAGTTGGAATCTCTATAAAGTTTTAACAATTTGGTTCAATTAATAACTGATTGACCAAACGATAATTTAATAATTAAATTTAACTGTCACAATTCTATGAAAGAGAAAAATAATTTGGTCCCCCCCCCCCCCAAAAAAAAAATGGCACGGTTGAGAAAAAAAGAATAAAAAAGGGGAACATAACGAAAATAAAAAGCCTCCCAAGCAAGGTACATCGTCGAGCATATAATATAGGGAAAGAGAGAGAGAGAGGTAACCAAAAAAAGAAACACAGGACTCTTAAGACTACTTGTTTTTAAGAAGTAACATACCAAATATAGCGGATGATTGAAATGTCACTAAAGATCAAGTGAAGGAAGTGACAAAACATCGCAAACATTGTAGTCGCAGACAAATGATCAAAAATAGGAGTCCTTATTTATTTGCCTCCTCACAAGTGCAGAGTTAAACAGGATTAGTTTTTAATGGGGGTGGGGGAAAGCCAACTCCCAAAAAGGGGCACTTTGGATTGGAACAAAAATTAAAATTGCCTCAGTAAAGAAGGATTCCTCCTCCTACTTTGACAAGAGTTACTACACTTTAAATTATTTATTTGCAGAAAATATCAAAAAATTATATTTAAAACAAATTAGGCACAAGACCATCAAAAGTGTAGGGAAATGGGCGTTGTTCGTCATCCTTGGTCTATAGCAGTGCTCTTCAAACTTTTTTTGTCGCGACCCCTTTTTGGAAAAAAATTTTTTTCGTGACTCACCAAAATTTTTTATAAATAAAAAATAAGTTTGAATATTATTTAAAAAATTCCATAGTTATAATTTTGGCGACCCCCTTTCTATGGTTACGCGACTCCCCTGGGGGTCGCGACCCCCACTTTGAAGACCTCTGGTCTATAGTGATAACAATGTCTATCCTACTATTAACTAGAATCATCTCAGTCAATACAATACCACATTCACACTTGGGGTTGTCCTACTTAAAATATCCCCAAATTGGTTTGAAATTTTTTTGTTCATAAATATACATATATACAAAGATTTCAGAAAGCAACACGGAGTCAATAATATGAGACACATCTACAAGAAAGGCAAATAAAAAAACAACAACAACAAAAAAGTATGTGAAATAGTACTCAATTGTTGCAAAATGTCTTATTCACATTTGACTTGTTTCTCTGGAAAGAAGATTTAGGTCAATCGTTTTTAGATCAAAGATAATTGAGTCAGCCAGCTAATAATGGGTTGATATTGACACTTATGTTAATTTAAAAGGTAACATAAATACCAGTCTTGAATTTCTCACCTAATAGGTCCCACACCAGCTGCTAAGCTCCAGCCCCTGTTGAATCTCCACAGAGTTGCATCCCTGTACCTGTTTTACAAGTACTTCCACGGAATATGCTCCGATGAACTTACTGCACATGTACCCCCCTTCCCCAACATAAATACTCCCGACCCACTTGACTAGCAGCAAAATCCCAACCCCTTCACTGTAGAGGTTCCTAGATGTCGGAAGATTTTCTACTAATTGCTTCCTTCCTCAGACCGCTTGCCTTTGGAATTTCCTCCTTGCTCTTCTGATGTACGAACATGCAGAAATGTAATGTGAACAAACATCTTGCTGCCCAGCTCCCTACCAAGGCTGTCCACTCCTCCCAAATCTCATTCCTATCATAGTAGCCCCTTACGCTTCAGTGGCAATATGCCTGGTTTGGGGTGAATAAAAGTATTAAAAAACAAAAGATTTTTCAAGGCCTCTCAAATTACAAAAGATAAACATTTTCGATAAAAGTAAAATAGCACGGAGTAATGCACATATCTCTACAAAGCCAAAATAATCCAGTTTAGTTCAACCAAAATCCGATTAGACAGGTCAATATATGCAAATAAAAAAAAGAAAAAAAGAAAAAAAAAGAAAAGAAAACACCCGACCCTGAATAAATTGATACAAAATGTATTTTTGTTTTCTCTTTCAAATTGATTTTGGTATCTCTAGCCATACTCAAAAATATTGATCTCTTTCTAAGCGTTAGATTTTCCTAGATTTTCATATTCAAAATGGTGTTCATGATGATTGCCAGGAGCTAACACGATTATATCACAATTACTTTTCTAAAGGAGAAGAATTTGGTATCTCAACTTTGGTTTTATTAGTTATACGGTCAAAGCAGTTAAAAATAATTACAATCTCACAATTAAAACTATTGTAATCTTGGTACATGGTTATATAATTTACATTTAATGAATCAAAAACAAACATTAGGCTGGAATTACTTCAGCCCCTTTAATAGGATCCAGTAAAAATTCTTGTGACAACTTCTCATACGATCTTGGCAGTTAGGATTTTCTCATGACTATAGGATCTAACATTTAAAAAATCTTCTTTTTTTTACTAAAATGGTCACAACTTATCAAGGTTAGATGCAACTCGAGGATAAGGGTTAATGGGATGGAATGACTGTCAGAACCAAGTTCGAATACTTGTGGAGACGGTTACAGATATTAATCTGTTGACATTGAAAGAGGAATTAGGTTAAATCCCAAGTTTTCAACAGCCATAGAGTACTGCTGCCACATCTAGGGATGTACCCCTCGAAGCACTCAGTACAAAATTGGGTACTACTCCAGATGAAGCGCCTAATTTCCGTGACTGCTCGGCGGCGGCAACGATTGGGCAGGTCGCGGAAGCACCCTAGAGCTGCCGAGACGAAAACGAGGCTGAAGCAGAACTGAAAGTCGTAAAATGGAAGAGTGGCAGACGACAGTATAAGACGAAGTATACAAAAGAAAAAAAAATACATATATTTGAAAAAAAAAAAAAAAATGATTTTTTTTTTTCGTGGGCCAAATGAACCATTTTAATTTTTTTTTGTCTTTCTTTCAAAGAAGTAAATGCTATTTCTTTTACGATATTTAGGCAACTTTTTTTTTTTTGTCTTTTTTTTTACATAAAACAAAGTAGTATGTTATTTTTCTTAGGATATTTAAGCAAGTTTTTTTTTGTATATTTTTTTTTGGGGGGGGGGGATTTTCAGATATTTTCTCGTCTAGGGTCAGGGTTTACGGATACATTTGCGCTTGTTTTGTTGTGCTGAGTGCAGATGATTGGCAGAACCTGATCGGTCTGCTCTGCTTCAGCCTCGTTTTCGTCTCGGCAGCTCTCAGGCGCTTCCGCGACCTGCCCGATCGTTGCCGCCGAGCAGTCACAGAAATTAGGCGCTTCATCTGGAGTAGTACCCAAAATTGACTTTGGAATCTAGTGGTTGTGGGGAGATCTCCTCTTCCCTACAACCCTTTTCTCACAGGAAACACATTGCTAGTCATTCTCTACTCTATCGTTATTTCCATGGAAGGTGCTCGACTGTGCTCCAATCTCCGATTCCTCCTTGTAAGGCATTCACAGCAAGAATCTGTCTTTCTATCATAACGAAAAAGAACTTTCTTTTCTCCCCACCACCTGTGTGCCTAACATCAAACGAAATTTCCACAAGTTTCTTTCCAAGAACCTACCATCTGTGGGACACTTTACCACGGGATTGCTTCCTTGTGGGCTACAACAGGGTCATCTTCAAATTTAATGTCAACAAATATCTGTCATAAACCATACTTACAAAGTAATCAAACTTTGTTCATTCTATTCATCATTTTCAGTCCTCTAATAATATTCTTCATCATTCTACTGACAATTCATCCATCCACCGTTAATAACTCATCCTCGAGTGGCTTTTTGCCTTGATAAGTGGTGACTCATTAGTAAAAAAAATAAAAATTAAATTAAATTAAAATAGAGAATATATTCTTTTGGTTACATTTTTCTTGAAATTGATATAGAATAACTCAATCGATATAGGCAACCCAGGCAACTGATTAACAAATTGATTTCACCATTGAAATCAATGTGAATTGTACATGGTGGCATGATAGTTAATCTCTTTATGATTTTATAAAAATCACTAGTAATAATACGATGTCTTGCTTGTTTTTCTTCTAGATTCAAGATGCGTGCATCCACCTGATTTGTTCCATTTGCAAATTGGACGATGGATGTGCTTTAGTTAGAAGCTGCTGATAGGATCAATGGCGCTTGTGTTCGAAAGCGGTGACACAATTGCTGCGGCTGCTGGCAGTCAAGTGTATTCGAAATGTCACAAAGTACAAAGAAAATAGAAATTGATCTTCATTTAAAGAGGAACACAAGAAGAGGAACGAGCACTGGTATTAAAAGGAGTACTAGAAAGCCTGAGTATCTATTTAGTAGACGAATTGATTGCCTTTTTTACGGCACTAAATGTTCATGAAAGAAGTGAAGACTATAGTTATGTGGAAACGGATATTTTTGTAAAGACAGTATTCCAAAGTCAAGGTAGAATTTAATACCACAATGTAGTCGCTAATGTATCTCTGCAGTTTAAAACTGATCCTGATCTAAAGTGGAGGAATTCTGGAAGAAGAAATGATGAGGACCAATAGCAAACACCCCTCCCAATGATTTGGTCATTCCTTAAAATAAAGAATAGTTGACTGCGTCTGATGATAGCCGTGTAATGCAAGAGTATTAATTCATTTCCATCTATTATTATACTAAATGTGAGTTACTCAACGTTTGTTTCTCGAAAGTTTTTTCCTATATACTTTAATAAGTCATATTCAAGGCGAGGAAGCTGAAATTTATTTCTCTCTGAAGTTTTTTTTTTTTTTTCAAACAGCCCTTTTCAGATAACTATATTATCCCGAATTTTTTTTCTCACAAAATATATGCTAAAAAGAAATTTAATTTTTCTCATTAGCTGTAATATATGATTAACTGAATAAGCTACTTATCTCACTCTAGGTCGATTCAACCACTAATATTTTATAAAATGTATGTGAGCATTTAAAGAAAGAGTGAATCTTTTTTGTGTCGTCATATAATCAACATATCTGTACACACCACTAAACACATATGTAAAATAGATGGCAAAATAATAAGTCTCTTTACTTCTATGAGAATGATAAAGAATAATACTTCTATATAATAACAATAAGACGGGCAATGTAAAAGTAGGTATTCCAAACAAAACTTTTACTTTCATTGTATCTAAAAACTTTTAATGTGGGCACATGTATGTTTGCAAAACATAACCAAGGATACCAAATTTATTTTGCTACCAAAATTAGCCACTGAATTATGATTATTCAAAGTTTATTTGAAATTAGAATATTTGTCATCTTATGCTATTGGTCCAGAAGCCAATTTTCACAGTATATAACTAAAGATGCAGGCTTTGAACATGTGTAAATCTCTCACAAATGTAATGTCATCTTGTGGTAAATGAAAATTAATCATGACGAAAGTAAATATTAGATCAAGCCAGTCTAAACATTGAACAAATTCCCATTCTCTCGAGAAAATGTACAAAAATGACACAGAAACGCAACTGTGACTGTCCATATAAGTTTCATTTTAACAGCTAACACATTGAATCGTCTTAATAACATTCATATCACAGTAGAGATCAATCTAGTTTTTTTTAAAAGACTAAATCAATAAAAACAACCCTCAGATTTGGACCATGTAGACACAGACCGAAATGTCATTTGATAATACGAGTGAATGAAATTTTTGCCCTAAAAAATTTCAATCACTAAAGTTTTCAACTTGAATTTTTTCTGTGAAAGACAATTTAAAACCCTATATTAAGTCCACCATGTTGACGAGTGTCCTTTTTTCTTTAAGATGGGACTATCTTTATCTGCATATTAATGCACAATATCGCACACACCAAATTTGAAAACACCAGCATTAAAAAATAAATCGCCCATTACCGAAATTAGTAACCTAACTTAAAGTAACCAGGGAAAAAACTATGAATGACACAAGAGAAAGAATTGTACATGGATAAAGAGAAAAGATTAAATTTTCTTCATATCTAAACTATCAAAACAACACCAAAATATAAATGAGATATCGCAAGTAGAAATTGAAAGGAATTTCACTATATTTATCCATTTTCAAACACTTAAAACTGTGCTGGTTTGTGATACCTAGTAGAAGCAAAATACATATTTTTAGTTATGCAAGAAAAATGTCTCAAAAGATGTATCATAGTTTATGAATTTCAAATGAAATCAAAGTAGAATAAATAGTGGTTGTGACCTAACAGGTCATAGGTACGTCTAATATGGTAATAAATATCTAAAGAGAATCAATTGGAGAAACGATATGGGAACTGCAGAAGTAGAAGGTTTAGATGACGATGACAATGACAACGAGAGAAAAAAAAGAAAAAAGAAGTGACATCAACACTAATATGCCACCCATTAATGACCAACACCTAACATACAAACTCCGGACTACTCTAGATGGTATCAGAGATATTGCAAATGATAATCAAGAATTCACTAAGGAATCTATACTCTGTTAGTGACTGAGGATATGATGTTAGAAACCGTTTACATCAGAGATCTTCTGCTTTCATTCAAATGAACTGTGTTCTGAGAATTCTGGATGCCTCAATGTATTTAATCTGGTAACGCAACCATATCCGTTCATCTTCTCGTTGATAGTTTTACAAATAGCTTCTCTCAATTTATGCGAAAGCATTTGCAGAATCTGGACTCAAGTGGTCAGTAAGTGAATTCCACTAACTTAGATTTTTCTAATTGGTCAGAAGACACCAGAAACCCAGCAACACTTGGCACCATTGAATCTAAAGTCAGAGCATTTCCATCTGATATGAGAGAACAATGAAGAGGCAGCAGGGAAAAAGTGGGTTGATCTCAAGGTTAACCAGTACTACAGGTGTTTTGATTCCCACATGTCATGGCAATGGTTTATTCACAAGACAATTAGAAGAGCCAGCCCATTCAAACACACGAAAGTGATTATAGAAATTGGTCTAATCACATGTGAGTACAACTTCTCCAGTATAAAGAGAATAAAATCGGACTGGAGGTGATGCTTTTCAATTAAAATCTTCGCTTCCTGCAAATCTCTGTGAGTGGTTCTCCTCTTCAGCAATATGGCTCAACAAAAGCAATGACAAAGTGGAGGAGTTTAAAAATCAAAATAACTGCAGAGAAAGTACTGACAATCCCTTCCTTATACAATTAACTATCCTGAAGAGCATCAACAACAACGATGCTCACCTTGAGGTTTGGCTGGTTGTTTTGTTTTACGGCATATCAACCCTTTTGGGTTATTTAATGCCGAATACAGTCATTTTGGTAAAAGTTTTTATGCTTCAAGTTGTTTATATCTTCAAATATTTATTCATGGTGTTTGGTTTGGTTGTTTTGTGGAAGAAAAATGTTTGTTTTTAGTTTTGCAGAACATGATTGAGTTTTGCAAAGGGAAAGGAAAAAAAACAATACCATCAATGTTTGGTGCATTTTAAGTCAGGAAGCCGGTATCTTCAGGCAGCCCAATTTGGTAGCACCAGTTAACCTTGAGTAGTACAACGGAGTATTAGTACAGTCGGGTTGTTCCCCATATACATTACAAGCCAGTTACCCATTTCATTGTTCATTTAGTGATAAACTCTTTCATATTTGTATGTTGGTCAGTAGAATTATTAGTAAATACCTTACGATAACATTACAACAAAAGGAATATTCGTTTCGTAAACGTTATAATTGGGATATTATTATACCATCGGAATTTTTTTTTTTTTTTTTTTTTATTAATTTGGATGGTTTCAAATTATATTTAGAAGAATGAAAACATTTTTCAGGAGAGTTCTAATTGAAAAAAGTATTTTGGAACTCTAACGAAGAATACAGAGGTAAGTAAAATTACCAGGTGTTGTTATTAGGCAAAACAAGAAGAAATACACATCTACACTGGCCCCAGAAACATGAGCAGAAGCAGCTCGAAATGGCAACTTGACAGACATGTATGTCACTATTAGGAGGTTTTCTGGAAAATAGAATCAGCCATAAAGAAAGATAAGAAAATCCCAGATGTGGAAAATTAGGAATGCAGGTGGGTGGAGTAATTTGAGGAACTGCTGAACGAACCAGCTCCATCAAGCTCACTTGAAATCAGGCCAGCAGACATGGTGTGGGGCACTTTCCATGAGGAGATCCACAGAGCTGTCAATCAGCAGAGGAACACGATGTCTGCTGAGTTAGGCAACAACATTCCGGTAGAAGTGTTGAAAGCAGACATTCATACTACTATGGAAATGCTCTACTCTGTTCAAAAGAATTAAAGATCAGGAATAAATCCCATTATAGTGGAAGGGGGATTATCTTATCAAACTCATGAGGGATCAGCTTGGATCAAGCCCCAGTGGAATAAAACTGCTGCCCATCCGAAAATAGATCTTATATATAAAGTAAAGTCAGGAACCCCCCCCCCCCCCCCCATTTCATAACAAAAGTTATATATAAAGTAAAGTCAGGATTTCCCCCATTTCATTTCTTAACAAAAGTTAGATAAAACAATCTGTTTCATCAGATTTATTGGTCAATTAAGTGTTCTTAAAAACGAAATTTTTAATTTCAATCGATTTCATCGATTTTAATATTTAGTCCTTATCAATATATATACATATATATATATATATATATATATATACATTTATATATATCTTGGAAGAATACAAAATTTATGACAATCATTAATATGCAAACATGTTAGATAAATTCAACATCAAAATATTTTGCGAACACGTTTCTGAAACTTATTAAAACAAATATCTTTGTCAGCACAAAGTTCATTTTATTCATCAGGATAAAACTAAAGTTAGAACATTTGATTTCACTTAACATTTATATATATACATTATATATATATATATATATATATATATATATATATATATATATGTATGTTTGTGTGTGTTTATGAGTTATGAATAAAGACGGAGGAATCTTCCCTCACTAATCCAGATGTACTCCAACTCTTCTCATCACAAAATCTTTTATATTTATTCATAACCCAAATAACGTTTTATTGCAGGCAAAGAAATCCTATTTCAGTCACGTAAATTATTAATAACTCCCGGACAATGCTAGGTAGGGATATCTAGTTTTTAATAAAGTTCTCCCAAATAGAATTATGGAAGTTGTTAACTTGTAAAACAAGTTTGTTTTCACAAGAATAGGTCATACATTGACCCAATTAGAATGAATTGTATGATTCTGAAATGGCTATTTGAGCAGGACATCTACATGTTAACCGCATTCACAATAAGGTCTTTACAGGAAGCTGTTGAAATCACTAACAGAGTCGCCAATGTTTTTTGTCACATTATGATAAAAGAACTCAGCAAGAAGATAAGACGTCAAGGAACGAGCTCCTAAAATAACTTCAAAATGTTGTCTAGCTTACACAACGAATTCGTATAAGTATGATAACCAGAGAAAAATAAAGAGACAAAGAAGACATTTTATGTGTTCTATTCTCATAAGTTTATTAAATTATAAAAAAAATCAAGTAGTTGCGTCTTTCATTTCTGAGGAGGAAATAGAGAGATGACTAGTGAATCTATTTGTCTATGGATTATTTCCTTTACATAGATGGTTAAAACGCCTGACATTCACTTTACTACATCACTATACAGGAATATCTCATTTAACTACAGACTCTTATAAAAGGATAATTTGGAGAGTGGTACATGGCCAGCAGCTTACCAGTGCCTTTCCGGTGCAGATATGAATGAGATAGGCATGCTTTTTACCACCTCCCTTCGTTTTGGCTGTAGATTGGGTTAGGTTGATGCTTACATTTTAAAAGAATAGCATCCAATGGATACCAATGAACTTGATTTAGCCAAGAATGCACTTTTTTTTCAAGTATGCAGAGGAGTCACCTATTTGCAATGCATTTGACATGCATTAGCCTCCATATCTATAAAAGGAAGAGCCAATTTAATGCAGCCGATGTTACTTCCACCTCTATGCTGAAACTTAATGAGCTTCATTGTTGACAAAATCGATAAGTGACTTTTTATTAACTGGAAAATGTTTAAAGATCCTCACGATTTGAAAACCAAGACCATGACCTGCAAAACCACTGTAATGCCGGTTCTCTTATATGAAGACCCGAAGAACAACTATCACCACGATAAGGAGTATCCAGACATTTATCAACACCTGCGTCAGAATAATTCTATGAGTTCACTAACCAATATTGTATCTTGTCAGTAAACATGGCTTCTTTTGGAACTCACAAAAGAACGGGAAAAGAGGCAAGAAACACCTGTTATCCTGACCTGGATAGAGCCATAGAAAACTGGACAGAAATAGAGACAGCTGTTTATGCTGATCCAGAAAATCGTTGCCTAGAGTTTTTCCAGCAGCCCATATCCCAAACAACAACACAAAGTTTAATGATAATTATAATGATAAAAACTTATGCACTACCTAAGACTAAGTAAGACATGTGTGGTCCCCCTGTGATCACCAATACTTGAATAATATAGACAACCAATGATCACACTTTTTAGTTTATTTGGGGGCAGAAACCAATTAATAGATTTTTTTTTTTTTTACCATTTTTTAAATTTTTTTTTTAGCATGCTGAGGGAAAGAGTACCCAAAGTTTTCCGAAATAAAATTAAATCCTAACTTTTGGTGGATTTGAGTAAAAGAAATTTTCTGATAATTGGGAAAATTTCAATTTTTGCCAACTTGGGGTGATTTTCACTCTGTTACTTGAAGCATGTATTCAACCATTAATCACAACTTTTAGTGGATTGTTTGCAAAACTAATGAAGGGATATTTGCATTGTGTGTGTAGATAGGAAAACGATAATAACCAAAGAACACACTTAAGAAGCGTGTAGTGGAAGTCAATTAGATTTTCTTTCATTCAAATATGTTGGCATTTCCAGGTATGTGAAAGCTTGTTTAAAGGAAATAAATAGCCAATGAAATGTGTAGGTACAGATAAAAAAAAAGGAGATAAATAAAGAAGAAATAATTTTACAGTCACGCTTCTTTAGGTTCTCATATTTCGTCTTAATTATGAAACTTTTAATACCTACTACCGATCTCACTTCCCTCCAACCCTAATGTATTTCTTTATGCATCCCACTTTTTTGGCTTGGGTTTCACTACGACTTTTAACTGTTTTGCTTATTTGATTTGGATCTGTTCGATAAATCAGAATTTCACAACTGAGACGAAATATAAAATCTAAAGCATGACTGTGTTAAATTAGTTCTTGTTCTTTGCTTACTACCTTTTTCCTATTTATACCTACACATTATGTTAGGTAATCATATCCTTTAAACAAATCTTTATATATCTATCTATATCTCTCTCTCTCTCTATATATATATATATATATATATATATATACATACATACATAATAGATATAAGAAAGGATAAAATGTATAGACAAAATAAAATAGCAAAAGGTAAATCACAAAATAGAAAAGACAAAATCACATTAAAAGAATTTGCTATAAACTAACTTTTCGTTTTTTAATTTGATGAGAAACTTCGTCATGAGTGAAACAAAGATTCTAAGCCAATAAAGAAATGAAATGTTAGTCCATAGCATGTTTTTTTAATTTTTTTTTTTTAATGTGATTTTGTGGATTAGCTTTTGCCATTTTATTTTGTCCACACCCATGACCCGTTATATTAAATATATAATTTCTTAACTTTTGACATTGGTTGATAATCATGTTTTTACAACAACTTACTTGAAAATGAATGAAGCCATAAAACATAAATCGTAGCTTTTGATAATTAAAAAAATTAAAAAATAAAGCTCATTTTTGACGTCATCCATTTCCAAGTATATTGAAAATACTCACTCGTGTTTTTATTCTCCCCCTCTCTATTATTCATGCTATCCGCTTCCTCCCACTACTTCTTATCATTTGTCTTTTATTTACATTATTTGCTCCCCTCCAACCATCTAAAAACATTAAGAAAAAATAAAAGTCTATGTTTTTTTTTTCTAATAAGATGATAATTCTGTATTTTTAAGTTGTCAATCTGTACTGGTATTTACAAAAATGATAATAGTATTGTACAGGGTTACATGACATTCGGTTGTACTCAAAAACAAGTGAAAGCTAAACACTTGAATTCCTTCATGGTAAAAAAATATTTTGAAAAAAAAATAAATGAATAAAAATCAGAATTATAAAGGGAAAAAACGGATCAATTAGACTTGAGGCATCCCAGAATCAGCAAATACTAAAAAGGAAACATTTTCGGTTTCTTTTACTTCCAGTTGAATTATAAACAAACAATAATTGCACCCATTTAATTAAAATAAGTTTTGTTTTCCATTAATTTTCCATTGCTGGTACTAATGTTAAAATGATAAATATTTATTGATTTTAAACCACCAGTAAAACTAAAATCTATAGATCATAATAAAATCAAAATACGATGTAAATTTATTTTACTTGTGTGAAAAAAAAAAAAAAATGAAACTTTGCATAAATTTGCTTAGTAACCTTTAAATGAGTGGAGTTTATTTACAAGGTTCTGAAAATGTTTAAAAATTAAAACATTTTTGTCAAGAAAAATACTGACAAACATCATTGATAATTAAATTCAAAGTAACATGTAAAAACTGTTTTTCAGCTTTTTTTTTTTATATATAGTAGGCTTTTGTTAGCATTGGAAAACGACCTTACAAGAGGTGGCCAAAAAGTGAGAAAAAAACCAAACACTTTGAACTTTGAACATAAAAGGCTTAGTTTGGAGTTGAATTAGGTACAAAAGAAACTAGTGAATTTAAAGATTGTTACGGCTCTGTGCGAGAACACACTTTAGCGCCAGTTCTTCTTTAATTGAGTTTCCATGTCTGTGTGGTTGTAAAACAAACATGTCTAAAGATATCAAAAGTGGATTAGGATGGAGATAGAAGGCAATAAAATCGAAGATTAATAATCAAATAATTATTGGTTATTAATATTATTGAAACTGTTCGGCAATTATTAACTTGTTACATTTTCCTTCCATTGACTAACCACAAGTATACTCCTTTGAAACTACCTGAAAGACAGTGAAAATTTGCCAACATAAAAATGTAAGTATATACAGGGTGTTTCAAAAGTCTTGGGAACATTACAAATGCGTATATCTCATGAACTATTCCAGGTAGAAAAATGAAACTGGTGCCATTTTAAAGCTTGCTTAATCAAGTTTTTGGTCATACTAATGATTTTCGTGTTATCTTTCCAGGTGCAGTAATGGCGTTCTCTAAACAAGACAAGGCATTTTGCGTCCTCCAATTTGCAAAGACTGAATCGTGGACATGTGTTCAGCGTGCATTTCGCAGGAAATTTAAAAAAGAAGCCCCTGAAAGGAAATCCATTGTCAGATGGCATGCTAAATTTGTGAAAGATGGGTGTTTGTGCCCAAGTAAGCGAACAGGTCGCCCTTCAACTTCAGAAGATGCAGTTGAGCAAGTTCGGACAGCCTTTCAGCGGAACCCCCGTAAATCAGTGAGAAGAGCCAGCAGGGAACTTCAGCTTGCTCCAGCAACTGTCTGGCGTGTCTTAAGGAAACGACTGCAAATGGTACCTTACAAGCTCAAGTTGGTCCAAAAGTTGAAGGACACTGATAAGCCACTTCGCCGTGACTTTTGCATTGCAATGCAAGAGAAGTTGGAAGATAACGGCTTTGATGACCGGCTTGTTTTTAGCGATGAGGCGACCTTCCATCTGAATGGCAAAGTTAACAAGCATAACACTCGCATATGGGGTACTGAGAATCCTCATGAACTTCTTGAGCACGAGCGAGATTCACCAAAAGTGAACGTGTTTTGTGCAATTTCCAAGAAAGGTGTCTATGGACCGTTCTTCTTTGAAGAGGCAACTATCACTGGTGAATCCTATCTCAACATGCTGGAAGACTGGTTAATGGCTCAGTTGGAACAAGCAGAATCTGATGACTTCATTTTTCAACAAGATGGTGCACCACCACACTGGAGTCTTAGAGTAAGGCAGTTTCTTAACACAAGGCTGCCTGGTAGATGGATTGGGAGATCTGGGCGAGGTGATGACGTTCTCATGCCCTGGCCTCCTAGGTCTCCAGATCTTACCCCGTGTGACTTTTTCCTTTGGGGTTTTGTCAAGCAACAAGCATATGTGCCGCCCCTTCCAAGAGATATTGACGAACTAAAGGCTCGAGTAACGGCAGTTATGGGAACCATTGACGTCAAGATGCTGGAACGCGTTTGGCAGGAAATGGACTATCGACTAGATGTCTGCCGTGTGACGAATGGTGCTCATATTGAGCAACTTTGAAGATTCCCCACAAAACTTGAAACTTTAACCTTTCCAACGGTACCAATTTCATTTTTCAACTCCTAATAGTTTTTGAGTTATTAAAAATCGTTATGTTCCCAAGACTTTTGAAACACCCTGTATATATATATATATATATATATATATATATCCCACTCTGAATTCTGAATTAAATTTTTTTCTTCCTTCTGCCAAGTTTATCAGGGTGCTTACACATAATTGCCTAAAAAAGTAGAATCTCATTCCCATTTTTTGGGTGGTGGGGGTGGGGTGAATTTGTTGAAAGTGTTATTAATTATGTGTGATTCTATTTAATTGTCTCCCCACTAGGATAGGGTTAGACACAATGTTGGTTTTGAATGTGGGAAACCCAGCTCTCAAAAAAGGGGCACTCTGAATTAGGACAAAAAATGAAATTACCTCAATTTAGAAGGATTTCCCCATAGAACAGAAAAGATAAAGTATAGTATCAGAACACTAGACTTTGAATTATTATTATTATTTTTTTTAAATACATAACATTTTGATAAATTGGGCACAAGGATGTTGTTTTGTTAAAAACATTGTATACAGGAAATTCTTGCCAATAACAGAAATGAAAGGAAAGGTTCTTATATTTAATTGAGAACATTTATAATTACGGCTAAATAATTATAAAATTAAACATTTGTAATTAAACTTTAAATGTGTCCGATAACTAAACTTTTTATGTTTTGTTTTTTTTAGATTTCTCTGTAAATTTTTTGTTAATAATTGAGATATTGTCATTCTTTGTAAAATAATACACACAATATAGTTTAGTTTGCAAAACAAAATCGTAAACAAAAACAAAGTTTTTATTAATGTTTAGTTAACTTAAAAAAAATTGTATTTCTTTTTAAACAAAATTTTTTTTAAAATTTAAGCATTATAATCTTGTTTCTCCTCCCTTTGAAAATACTTAAGTAAATTCATTTACGAAGAAATGTTTGCTTCTTTTAAATGAAAATAAGCATTCATTAATACATTATTAAAACATGAATTTTTTTTTTAATCCCGAAAAAGTTTACCAATGTTTTTTTTATATAATTATCGATGAGATAAAAAAAAAAAATTAATACGTTTTTTTTTTAATATAGATTTTGTTCCGGCGCAATATTACACTAAAGGGAGGTGACGGTGGTTAAGTGGATATCGACACGGACTGAAGACCTGGGTTTTCCAAGTTCGAATCCACTCGGTTCCACAGTACCACTTTCACTTAGGGATGTTGGCAACCTTCTCGTGGTCCTTCCCATAAGTACCCGATGTCTTTCCAGGAAGATTTCTAACTAGAAAAACCTCGGGGAAACTAATGCCAACACCAGACTCATCTGATTCACACGAAAGAAGAAGATTACACTAAAAAAACTGACAAACAAATTGTGAGTTGATTTTTTTAACATAACTTTGGTATATATATTTGGAATCGGAATCTGGAATTTAGAACAGACTTGCTAATTGTATCGGAATCAATGGGGAGGGGGGGGATATTGGAATTGTCCCATCACTAATAAAAATGTGAGTTGGTTATAAGGATTACTTACCAAAAAATATTTTGATTGAATAATGGATGAAACTGATCGTATCATCCACTCTAAATTTTCAAAGTATACTGAAAACTGAGACATCAGTATTGCCAATATACATCAAACAGTAGGTGTAATATTTGAAAGACACTCCAATCTTTATGATTAACTAATATATATATATATATATATATATATATATATATATGAAAAATACAGATGATATGGTTAATTATCCTGAGCGCTAATGGGTTGAAGTCGATCCCCAGTAGAATTACTGACTTGATTGAATGAATAGAAAACGTCCGATTGCATTAAAACGAATTATCAAGAAATTAAAGATTATTCAGATTACTATTTTCATCTTGTCCCCCCCCCCCCCACATGTTTCCCCCCAATGTAACCTACTATTTTCTTCAGGTGCATCCTTTCGAACTTGGGAATCTTTATGTTGAACTCTGCAACCTGTACGGAATTTCGAACTGAACCCTTTATTTAATTCATGGGGGAGGATTGTTCTTGTTCCGTCAGCCATGACAGGGTAGACATGTCAATTATGTTATTCTTAGTTATTATATAAGTACAGATTTATAGTAATAAATACTAATACTACATATCTCAACGAGATCAGGTTTAAAGTTCCGAAGATTCATACTAGAAGTGTCCACATGGACCCATGACACACCGGATAAAGGCGTTGATTAACAATCAGTTCTAAGTGACAGTCCTCTGGAGGTTGAAGGTTAAATTCTTACTACAGGCGATATTAACTAAGAACAATATAATAATTTAAACTTTTGTGGCTGACAGAACAAGAACATTCTACCCCAGTGGATTAAATAAAAGGTTCTGTTCAAAATTTTATATAGGTTCCTCCAAGTTCGAAAAGATGTACCTCAAGTCGGTCGGAGGTTATATCGGCTAAAACATTGTGAAAACCCCCCCCCCAAAAACGACAATTTTAGAATAGTCGTCTGAATAAGCCTAATCATAAAACCTCCATCCCAAAAATTCCGAAACCTAAGAAATAAAAGCTACTTCTAATATTAAGATAGAAATAAAATATGCATTTTGCTTGTATTGAAATGCTCTTTTATAGAATTCGATAATTTATGAACAAGAATCGCTGCAGAGAATGTTCTGATAGAATTTCAGCAAAATATTGATTAGATAAACTATTTTTAGAATTTTCCAGTCTTGTTCTATTTGCCTTAAGAGAATAAAGAAGCACGATATCATATGCAAATGTTTTTCTTGTATTTTTCAGACCTTATGTCAGACATGGAAGGCGGTCATGGTGGATAACGATTTTGACTGACGACCTGGCTGTGCCAGGTTCGAATCCAGTGGATTCTATAATATCACTTTCACTCATGGATGTTGGCAACCTTCATGTGGTCCTTGCTCTAAGTACCTGATTCTAGAAAGAATCAGAGAAACCAATGCCAACAATAGTATCAAGCAAGTCAAAAAAAGTCGTGCCACGTTGATTCATACAAATCTACTTTATGTCAGCCATCTAGGTATACAGCGTGATCATGTTGACATACAAGTTCTTATTAGATCACCAAAGTTAAGCGACATTGAGCATGGTCATTATCAGATGAGTGACCATTTTGGAATACCAGGAGCTGTATGTAGGACAGCAACATCTCTCTGCAAAAACTAATATCTCTATTTACTTGCCTCCCCACGAGGACAGAGTTAGACACAAGGTCGGTTTTTGATATAGGGAAAATCCATCTACCCCCAATTGGGACAAAAATAAAAAATGTCTCAGTCTAGAAGGATTTCTTATTCACTGACCGAGGGCAGAAAACATGAATGTAGTATCAGAACAGATATTACACTTCGCTCCTAGTCAAAATACCAAGAAGCATCATAAATAAATAAGGACATAGCTACATTTACATGGATCGGGGTTGTTGTAGAGCCTAGCTTTTATATTAGTGTTCAGATTTTGTTTTATTATTACAATCATGTGTCCGGAATGGGAGAATCAATTGACAAGTAAATGAGATTATGTTAGAAAAGAGACATCTTAGGACTTGTGATTCAACAAGAAACAATGTGACTGGCAAAAGCACTCAGCAACATAAATAGAACACTTCAGTAAATGTAGAGATAGTCATTCCTATTTGCCTCTTGGTCAAGCTACTCTAGAGCGATGCATTACAAGTGGCGAGGAAAGATAGCTAATTATCAACATATACTGGCAAACACAGAATATAAGCACATGTAAATCAATGCAGTTCTAAAAGTGACAAATAAAGGAAAGAGAAAATTAATATCAACTAGCTGTCAGAGTCGGAGGTTTTGGAAGAAGTCGGACTCTTAAGAATGCTAGCATTCGGAGTTGATGTTATATTTTTTTTAATCTCCGAAGAATCGGACATTTTAATGTCTTCCAATATTCAGACTAAGTGTTAAATATTGGATGGGTAGATCAACTAGTATATATTTTAGTTTTGGCTGGGAAATCGAGTGTCCTTCGAAGAATAAAAGGTAGTAGTACAGGTGAGGGGTCAGCAGAAGTTGACTCGCTGACCCCTCACCTGTACCCAAGGTTAAGTTAGCTCAGCTGTGGGAATATATTATTATCTAACGAATGTTACGTCACATAGCTCTAAGAAAGAGGGCAATAGTAAGAAAGGCAGTCTGGGTAGCACATGGCACATTCAGACGTGTAAAGGAAATGAGCTGACAACATATGATTAAATAGTGATTATCAATCTCTATCTCTTTCGCCGACGAGGCAGTGATTTGGAACGAAGATCAAGTTGAATAAATGTCCTCTGTCTTTCATCAGTTTGTCCTTTTAGAAATTATAAATAAATAAGGTTTTATTACAGGGCGGCAAACCCTCAGTCTAGAGCAGTGGTTCTTAATCTGTGGGGAATTCCCCACTGGTGGGGAATGGCGGAGTTGCCAAGTGGGGAATGACCGGTCGGACAGAAGAACCACTGCTTCAAAATTTAATACATTACATCCAAATGTTGACTTACTTTGACCATGATAATTTTGACCATTTTCTTGATTCAATGCCACTTCTGTTGTTCGTTTTTTGTTTCTCTCTTGTATGATTGTCACTACTTTCTTTTCATTTTATTTCTCTTCAGGTACCTTATTATTATATATCTTTTTAAGTCTCATTAACCTGTATGTGTCTAGTGCTAGTGTTACATTTTTGTATGCTTTTTATAGGCCAAATATATTTAGAAAAAACATAACGAATCTTTTCGTATGTATTTATTTCCATGTAATAACTGTGGTGGGAATGGAGAGCTGACTCACTAAATAGTGGGGAATTGGAGAAAAAAGGTTAAGAACCACTGGTCTAGACGGATCATGCAAAAGCGCATACAAGCAGAACAACTAGCAACAAGGTATGGATAACAATTTGTGAACCCGAGTATTTCTGTAATGATTTTAACAACTTGGTTGCTGCATGTATGACACAAGGTTGATAACACAACATAAGGCGTCAGGGTCTGGTATTTTGAAATTCTAAGAGTTCAACCTTATACCTTCCGACTCCGCAACTCTGGTTTTATTTGCTATTATTTTTTCTATTTTTTATTTATTTATTTTTTTTTTGCCAAAATATTTTTTTGGTACTTTTCGTTTGGAACAATGTATTGACGGAAACAGAGTTACATTCCCCTTTTGTTAAGATGGCGTCCTTATGAAAATCATTGCAACCTGGATAAAGTATTTATTGGAAGAAATTAAATAGAATTACATTTTATTGTTCTTAACATGCTGCAACAATCCACCACAAGAACTGATGAACCAATTTTGTATGAAGAAAAGTGTCAATGAACTAAATTCGGAAAAGAGACCAACTTTACTTTATATATTAGATCACAGTTAATGAAGAGCTAGATTTTTTTAACTAATACAATAAAGTTTTAGTTTTAAGCAATGAATATTTATTCTAATTTCTAGAATCAAAATTAAACTGAAGACGTGTAATTGAGAAAATGAAAATAAGCAAAGAGAGAAGAAATTAATGCATTACCTATTGCTTTGTTCAGTTTCCAGAACAAAAATCAAACAATGTCAATAATGGTGACAACGGCCAATATTAATTCCAACCAGCAGAGTGCTACCACTGTTTACCAAGGGAACAGTCTATCAGGCAGGTGTACACAGTGTGATGATGTATGGAAGTGAAACTTGGCCAGTGAGGGTTGAGGACATGCTTTGCATGGAGAGAAATGATATGAGAATGATACGATGAATGTGTGATGTGAGTCTTAAAGATAGGCTTAGTTCTGATGACCTCAGAGGAAGATTAAATCTGGATAGTATAGAGAGATGCGTGCAGAAGACGAGACTTTGATGGCATGGCCACATTGAGAGAATGGATGAGAGTTCTTGGGTCAGTAGATGTAGAACAGTTAAGATAGCAGGTTCAGTTCATAGGGAAAGACCAAGGAAAACATAGGAGAAAGTGATAAAAATGAACTTGAGAGAAAGAGGGATAAATAAAGACCTGGCCAGAGATAGGTTAGTTTTGAAATCAATTTTGGTGTTTCGTGACATAACACTCCCTGGTAAGTACGCTAAATAAAATTCTAATTTTAAGAAATATATACATGTTATGGTGAAAAATAACCGGTAACCAAATTTTATGGAAAACAATCCAGTAGTTTTTTTTAATATTTAAGAAATTCAATTTTTTCTTTCGAATCAGTGTCGGGCTTCGGAGTAGTCATTTATTTTTTTAAATATCAGGGGGAGCAATCGCTTTTGGTGCAAATGGTTAATTCCTACTTAACGGAATGCAGGTCGTGACAGAAATTCGATAAATTGAATATCTTAAATAATAAAAAAAAGTACTGGATTGTTTTCTGTAAAATTTGGTTACCATTATTTTTTTTTCACCATAGTAAATATGTATTTCCAAGAATTAGAATTTTATTTAGCGTATTTACCGAGGAGCGTTATGTGAAGAGGCACCTCAATTTCTTAAATCCGTCCAACGCATGCCAGCATGTAAAACTGACATTAAAATCGAATATGATGATTAACTTTATAATCAACTGAATCGAAAAGATTTTCCATAGAAACATGCTGTAATTATATGTGTGCTAAGTTGTTGATTTAAGCTTATGCAAATGATCTTGAAATAATTATAATTCTGACATGATCAAATCTTTATCCTATCAGAAGAGATTTCTAACGAGAAATCGGCTATTTTCTTTGAACATAGCATTCAGTTATAGAATATCAGCTGTACGATCCGGCATTGCCCGGAATTCACTATGTTAAAATTTCTTTTGTAAATATTTCTAAGTTCTATAAACACATGTTTTCCCATATCCGGCGTTGCCCGGGAGTGTAATTTTGGTTGGCTTATTGGAAAATAATTCAAATGTAATCATGTTAAAAAATTATTATAAGTATGAAAAAAAAAAAAGATCGTTTTACTTTCCCTTATTTTATTTCTGATTATATCGAGTATCCGCTGAACAGTAATGACGTAACAATCAAAATTCAATGTACGTGTAAAAAGTTACGTACAGGTGAGAGACACAGATACACACATAAGTCAAGTTTTGTAATTTTTTTTAGATGATGATAGAAATTCTCATCTTGGTTATGTTCAGTTGTTTGGACAATGTAACCTCTGACCTGTAGTGGAATATAAGTTCCCTTATTTTATTTATGATTGAAAAAAGTAATAAGGGAATAAAAGTGGGAGGAAAAGGTAAATGCGTATCTACGTACAGCCGAAAAACACACCCAGAAACATAAAATAACACTAAAAACATGAAACCAAGTTTCGCAAAGTTTGAGTTGATATCGATTGTATATTGCGTATTCAAACTACTATTCTCATCTTGCCCATTATATCACGTTTCAGCCAATGTAACTTCGATCTTAGTAGTCTGAATAGGTCCAGTGATATCTCTAAATAAATGTCAACAAATAGGTAAATAAATAGACAATCTCAAAAATACAGTGAAATACGAAATTATTTTAAAAGGCATGAAAAACAAAAAATGCAAAAGTTGCCAGGCACACCCAAATTGATGTAGCATTGTCATTTATGTCAATGAAAAAATAAAAAATATAATATAAAAATGGGAAAGTCATTAAAAGAAAGAAAAAGGGAGGATAAATTGAAGAACAGAAATTAGCCTTACCAAAATATAGTTTAGACATATCCGATGTGTTAAAACTTCAATATCCGTAGAAATATATTCCAAGATTGATAACTCTTATTTTGGTTGTAGGAGTTTAATTTCCTTAATTTATGTTAATTTTCCTTCGATGTTTATGAAGCCCTCCTTCCAAAAAAATTTTTTTTTTAATCTGTCGGCAGTATTTTCTGAATGTAAGTATTGTTAAGCCAAGAAAAAAGTAAAGTTTTATCTGTATTAAGAAAATCTGTTCATAAGAAAAGATTTTGCCTACAGACAAGAACATTCATGCACCATGAGATGAATACGGAAAATGAAATGATTATTGCTGACTGTATGCATTTTCAGAATAGTGTTATTCTGACCCCCTTAAAAGATTTGGAAAGGAAAAGAATCGCTGAGGAGTAAGCCAACAAATAGTTGTTTATTAGTTAAATGAAAATCAGTGTATTTTAAGATGGCGGCCATGAAGCGTTCATGATGAATAAATGTGAGGGCCCCTTATATCTTAAAAATATAAGCAATGGAAGTAATTCAACCCATCATGGCATGTAATAGAAACGCCCGGTTACGTGTAAATTGGAAGGAAAATTATTTTATGCAGTTTTATGGCAAGAAAAAAATATGTTAAGATTTGCACATGTAATTAGTTATCACATAACCAAAGTATGAATACAAAATTTTGAAACAGTTTTTTTTTTTTTACAAAGGGCTTAAGTTCACGTTTCTGTATAGAGCAATAATGAAAAATCTATCCACATTAACATTGCTCCTACCCGACTGATATAGTATTAGGGAGGGGAAAAACGAATCAAAAAAGGAATTATATCTGTGTTAATAACAGTGGGGGAAACTAATGAAAAAAATAGAGTAACTCAAATCAAATAGCAATATCACAGATGAATTGCTATTTGAGACCGACTTTGAAAGTTTGACTGATTTAGGAAGACTTCTGATTCAGTTCAAAAAGAAATGGTGCTTATTTAGATCAAGACTCGAGCTAACTTTGACCCCGTAAAACCCCTGTAAAAATTGTCAGCTTCCAATCCTAACTACTTCTTGGCCTTTTGGCTAAGATCAAAGTGTAGTATCTGTTCCGATGGATACTGCACCCCATAGACTGGTATTGTCTTGGCCTTCGGGGCTTGATTTACGCCGGTCTATGGGTCTGTCCTGTGCAGTTCTAGGAGGCACACCCTCCCAGGCTTTGCCTCCCCTCTTTGGGGTGGAGTAAGTTTATTGCTTACTGTCTGAGGCGCCCCTACTGGGGAATGCCGACGGGGCTGCCCAGGCAATTTTTAAACCCCACTTTCCCGACCCGACCTTGGGTCACATCTTACTTGTGGGAGTAAGATAAAAACTGGCCTTGTGCCTAACTCCTGGAGAGGAGTAAATCAATACTCAACTCTGTTACAGTTTTGTTTACAAACACCTAATCACCATTATAATAATGTATTACAAATTAAAAAAGAAAAAAGTCGAAAGTAAAAATATGTGCATCGGCGAGATATGTTATATTTAAGAAGAGTTTCTTCTGTAACAAATTATTTTATTAAACGATGTCAAATTCATTTGTGAATTTGTACCAAAAGATTTAATGTATAATTCAGTAAATGTTTATTAGTCGCCGATACTGGCATAATTCTCTCATGCCCTTTGATCTATGTCTAATAGGAACTACATTTAAGAAGAGACCATGAGATACGTCAGATATTTCACCTTTGTTTCATAGTATACCAACTACACATCCTGAGGACATGCAAGTTTATTAAAACACAAATGTTAAATATTTGTTTTTCTTTAGCACTGAAACCCCTGTGACATGACCTGAAATATGCACAATGGGTTCTCCTAAACTGAATAGGCTCTGTTCGCCAGGGTTGCATAGTCAGAAGGTATAATGTCTGACTCTGAGAATTTGAAGATATCCAATTCTGACTACTTATTTTGAAGTTTTCCAATATTTTGATATTCAAGATTTCTGGTCAGCCACTTAAGTTTAAGGGCAGACTTTTTTGTCAGCCAGTTTTGTAACCCCATTCTTCCCTATTGGGCTTACTTTTTAGCTAGCCTGTTTGAAGTCCAGAGGATTGAACGCTGGTGGTGAGGTCCCTTTCAAGCTTGGTTTGTCTTAAAGTGATTCTAAATTCCTCTCCCTTTATATTATTATGATTAGCTCCTTGCATAAAGTAGCTTCATTCCTTGTCTGGAGAGATTTCCATTTAAAAAAAAATAAAAAAATAAAAAAATTAGACTTGATTTTTTGGAGATTAAAAACCAGACAGACTCCTAGCATTCCTACAAGTCCATCTCCGGCCAAAACTTCAGACTCCGTAACTTTGCTGTTTGTCGTCAATACGCTACATTTATGAAAAAAAAATTGATCTTGCAAAATTTGATTTTTGTGCAAGTAGCGATGTCCACATACCCATTCTTTGACACACTTTGTATAAGGGGTGATGTTAGCGTAATGGACGAAAATTCAAGTTTAATACAAACCCCTAAACTGACACACTAACTTGCCGATTCATATGGACATATTTTTTTTTGCCAGTTAGATCATAGATGGAGTTAAAAATTATCCTTTAATAATTTGAATTTGGTGTTTACACGAAGGAACAGACATGTTTTCGGAGACGCGCCTACTATTCGGTGAGTACAGGCTGAGTGAAGTATGCAATATTACTGTAAGCTAAGAGCAACTTAAAAAAATATATATTAAAAACAAAATTATGTACTGTTGTGATTGTTTTCAACACGTTAAAAAACCATGACAGCGACGGCTGCAACAAAGAGACAGATTAATTCTACAATCTGCCACGGTCATCGCTACTACTACTACTACAACAGAGAAACTGTAGTCACACCTGATTGAGCTGCCTACCTATAACAAGTCAACATTTGTTTACATGATGAGCCGTCGTCCAGATAATCTGCAGGAGATAAAAAATTGCTACATCTTTTTTTTTTTTTTTAATGGAAAAATAAAATAATAAATATCCATTATGGTAATAGAGCGGCTAAGTAGGTTTTAATAATCTGGTCATCCAGATTTGGCTTTATCAGCAATGTTTTAACTACAAAATCTAAAGAGAAAAGTTTATCAGATGATTGATTTTTCTGCATAGCGTACAAAAATTGGTGCTTATGCAGTTTACGGACCGGGCTTTTTTTTTTAGATAAGATTTTCAAGTTAAATTTGATTTTTACGGTATCTTTTACTTATTAAATTATTAGGTGACAGTACAGAATAGTTAATATAAAGCCCCTCCCCATGTTAAGAATGGCTTTCTAAAGAACCTTATTATTTCAGCCCAGTTCGTAAACTGCATAAGTACCCAAAAATTATCAGATAGGTCATTCTCAGTGGGTACAGGAACAATGGTATCAAATTTTAAGTTACCTAGCAACAGAGTAATCCAAATGACAAGGAGGCAGAATCCCCCTTTGAGCTTGCAAACAGAACCATTTACTGAACTAATTGTATGCAAGGGAATTCAATTGACATTACTGAAAGAGAGGTTTTTGTTTTTTTTAAATTGTATTCTAATTGTGAATACTATGTGCCCACACAGAAAAACAAAAACAGGTTGCAACCCTTGCTATATGTTAACATTACAATAGGCAGAATATTTCAAAAACGCTAATTGTTTTCAATTCCAAACAATAACAAGCAAACGTTTATAAATTTCACTTGTTTACAGTTTTTCAGCACAGGCCATAATCGTCCAATCATTGTCTTCATACGAATCCAGTGCTTGATTTCGACACTGGCCGTAGTGTCAATCATGTGCTCCTAGTCACTGCTGTAACAAAAGGATTTTCCTTCCAAACAACCCAAGTGTAAAACAAGCAACACATTTTTTTATTTTGGGATTACAATGACACCCAGCTTCACCACAGAACAACAGACTTAGAAAAATTGACAAACATCTCTTCCAAACAAGCACCAACAGTCCATCAGCCTCAGGCCCATCTGTCTCTAAGACCCACAGAAACTTAACCCCCTCTGTCTATCCTGCTGTAGTCTCATTCGGGGTAGATCACACAGCCGGCCTACTAAAAAATGAATGGCTGTTTTATCATTGGACATAAAAACGTACCTGGTGTGGACATTTATTTTTCTAGAATTTCAAGTGGTTTAACATCTCAGCAAGAAACCCCCCCCCCCCCGTTTAAAGTAGTAATAACTTTTCTAAGTTGAGAAACCACATTTTTTTTTTTGGGGGGGGGGGTTAAATCCTGAGGCAGATATTTTTTCCCATCACCGGCCTGCTGTCTGCATGCATTGCAACTATGCACCTCACTAA
This sequence comes from Sepiola atlantica, assembly GCA_963556195.1. Lineage (NCBI taxonomy): Eukaryota > Metazoa > Mollusca > Cephalopoda > Sepiida > Sepiolidae > Sepiola > Sepiola atlantica. Next base: position 60,780,263 of record OY744533.1, on the reverse strand, counting down.
ACATGCAGTATTGCACATGTTTACACTTATATATTGACCAATCTATTGGAAATAAATGGTTAATACTTGTATTCATATACAAGTTACTTCAGCTTTTTTTAAATTCGGATTGATAATTATATGAATGCTGTAAAGTTATAATACACCTCATTACCAGAATGAACCAAGTCCAAAACATAGTGCATTTTTTACTATTTGTTATGAGCAAGAGTAAAATGATATATAATTGATTTCCAATATTATGTTTGAGTGTATTCCTTCCTATTAACTGTTGGACGACGATACCATAGATTGGCGATGAGAGAGTTTTGTATAGACCTATGCGGCATTAACAAAATTACGAATGAAGACGCAAAGAAAGTTACCCAAGTTATAAAAAAAATAATAATAGGATTTTAAAAGTTTTATTGTAATTTATAAACAAAAAAACAAAACAAAAAAAAAGTGTAGTTATGACTCTGTAAGACTCTAAAAACAGCGTAGTTAAAGCATAGAAAGACTAAAAAACAGCATTGTTAGACTTTGGAAACACATTTCCCTTTTGATTCAAACTCTTACAAAAATTTTCAAGATAAAATGATCAAGGTAACTAACTCTTTCTCAGGATTCCCTAATAAACTCAATTGGATAATTTAGGTCCAGACGAGACAAAGAGGTTACATTTGCAGCATTGTTCTACATGGTCAGCTGAGAAAATAGTTTGACCATTTCTTGGAAAGTTCAGAGCCATTGAACATGAAAAGTATGCTAATCACATACTACCAAAAAATCCAGGAGACATTTTGTTTTAGGAAACCATTTTGCTGTTCAAGATTTTTGGCAAAAGGAATTCACTTTTAAACAACGGTTGGCAATGCTTTAATCTAACCGAAAAAGAGTACAGAAGATTATACTATATTTGCAAGCATAGTGATTAAGGAATGAGAACAATCCAAAGTCAGTTAACTTACTCCAGATATGTTCAAATGTCTCATATTTGTACAACGACTAACATCTCAGAGAGACGCTGAAATAAGATCACGTCTACTATTAAAAGTGGAACAAGATGCAAAACACACATTACAAAATATCACTAAAGAATGTCCAAGAATAATAAATTAACAACATGACACTGAAAAACTGAGGAAAGAGATATTTCACACATACATTCAATCGAAAAAAAAAAAAAAAAAAGAAACAAGGTAAAAATAGATTTTATTTCAAATTAATTCTTGTTAAATACATTCAGATAAAAATGTCCATTTAAAAATAAGGACTGTCATAATTGTAGTAATAGGGAACATAAGTTCTCACATTGTAGAAAAGTACAGAAAAAAGGATCAGAAATTTAAAAATATTAATTTTACGAAAACAAAACATTTACTGTGATATAAAGAAAATTTATGAATGGGAATATGGAAGACGAACATTAAATTTCAAGACACGGGGTTTGACTTGACTATAATAGATAAATTAATGGTGATAAAAATCGGCAGCTTAATGCTTATTATGAAAAAAGAAAAACGCCCACAGAATAATTTTTTTTTAGATGTATGCTATGCTAATGTATCATTGATGAACAAAGTATTCTCATTAAATACATTTTATAATGGTATAAAGACATCTTCCAATAATGCAGAAAATTTTTTAAAAGAACTTAAATCAACATTTTTTTTAAAGGTTTATGAAGTTGCTCAAAGACAAAAGTAACAGACAAATTAAAAAATAATGTTCAACCGAGTTTTAGACCGAAAAGAAATACCCATTGCAGCTTGAGAAATAATTGAAAAAGAACTGGACTGTTTAATAAAAAATTGGAGTTTTAAGTAATAGTCCCAGTTTAAGCAAAATAAAAACAAACAATAGCAACAAAAAAAGAAGAAAAATAGGTTTTGTGTCGATTACTCAACTGAACTAAATGATTGTTTAAAATCTTACAATTACCCATGATCTAATCCCAAAGATATATTTTCAAAATTAAATGGAGGAAAAATATTCCCCAAACTTGATTTATTGGAAGAGGACTGTACAGAATTGTTAACTCTGAACCCACAATGATTTGTACAAATTCAATAGATTGCTTTTTGGTATAAAAGTAGAGTCAGGAATATTTCAACAAATAATGGATGCCATGATGAGTGACTTGGATCTTGCAGTAGCATATCTCGATACTTTTATAAAAAGCAAAAACTGAGAAGATGCTGAACATGTGAAAATAGTATTAAAAAATTGAAGAATATGATTTAAGCTAAGCATTGATAAATGTGAATTGTTTTTAAATAAAATATTTGTGACACACAATTGATGAAAACCCCAACTATATCTACAGCAATAAATAATATGCCTCCTCCAACAAGTGTGCCAACACTACAAGCTTTTTTTTTTAGATTTGAAAATTATTAGACCAATATAATGGACACATTAAGAGCTCCACTAAATAAATTACGTAAGATACAAAATGGAGCTGGTCTTCTGAACAAATGGCATTTAAAGAAATTATAAAGTGACTTATCTCTCGCACATTATGATCCTGATCGTATATGTTGCGATCGATGCTAGTAACTTGGGATTAGGGGCCTGTTCTACTACATAAGATAACGGACAGCTGAAAACAGTAGCCAACACACCAAAAACGTTATTATAAAATTACAGCCAAATAGAAAAAAAAGGCATTTGGTATATGTGCAATAAAAAAAATTTCATAATTTTTTTTTACGTAAGGTTTATTTTGTAAACAGACCATCGTCTATTATTAACGATATTTTGGTTTAAGAAAGGCATACTGATTTCATACTGCGAATCACCTCCATTCTTTTAAACTATCTATTTACAATGGAATTCTTTACATCAAAGAAAATAGGACACAGAGACGGATTTTCAAGGCTAATTCCAAAATTAAGTGAATCTCTAGAAGAAACGGTGATTGCTTCATTAAGTACATAAATGGAGACAAAAAAACCTACTTTACAGTACGGTAAAAATTGCCAGTTACCCTCTACGAGATTAGATCTAAAGAAAAAATTGATAAAGTTATTACACACAAACAAAAAAAAAGAAATCTTAAGCTGGTAAAATAAAAAGTCAAATCACAAAAACATTTTTCTTGTTATAATGGTGAGCGTGTAGTGATACGGATATCACTAAAGAAATTTTGATGGATTTTCATATGGGATCATCTTGGAATCACTAGGATGTAAGCCCTTATGAGGAGTTTTGTTTATTGGCTTGGCATGAATAAAGAAATCAAAGCACTTGTGAAACTTTGCAGACACTGTGCAATGGCAGTTAAAGCACCAACAATAGAAAATAACACATGTCCAAAAGCGGACATGCCATGGACAAGACTGCATATTGACGATGCATGACCAAGGAATGACTTTTACTACCTCTTTTTTTTTACTAATGGGTCACCGCCTGTGGCCATTCAGGTATAAGGGTTATTGTGGTAAATAATTTTCCGAAGTGGACAGACGTTGTCAAATGTAGTAAACCTAAATGCAAAAGCACTATAAACCTTTTGTCCGAAATCTTTGCAAGATTTGGTATTCCTGATACAATTGTGTATAATAATTTACAGCTAAAGAATTTTGAATTAGTCATGTAACAATCGCTCCATACTATCCAAGATCTAATTGTCAGGCATAACGTTTCGTAGATACATTTAAACGAGCATTAGGAAAATCAGATGGAAGTGAAACTGAAGACAAATTATTACAATTTCTCAGTGTATCAGGTAACTCGTAATCCATGTACAAATCCAGGAATGTCATCAGCTGAAATTATGTTCGCAAAAAAGATTTAATCGGTCAGTGAAAAAAAAACTATTTTAAAGATTATAATGATGAAAAAGTTAGCTGGAAAGAAAGCATTGAGAAACGAATTGGAAAACTAATGTATATCATCACATATCCAAAATTGATAACTAAAAAAATACACTATAAGCAGCTTAAAATGAGGTATACATCGGAACCAAATCATCATAGGGAAGAGCCTATAAAGGAAATTTATGATTTGTTTCAATTACCAAAACCTGAGGTAGACCTAAAACAGGAACACTCTAGCATACCATCTTTAACTTTGGATATTGATTCAAAAACGAAAATAGGTATGACTCCAGAGGACGTGAAATCTCAAAAGGGGGGGGGGGGAGATAAAACCCTTCATTACTCGAATTAACTAAGCCTGAAAAGAACTATAAATTGTGTGTATTTTATTTATTTGTTAGAATAAAAAAAAAAATATAATTGATTTCCAATATTGTGTTCATGTGTATTTATTCCTAACTGTCTAATTGTCCTTAGATCACAGACGTAAAGCGATGTTAAAACTGGTCAGTACAAGATCTGTGACCATTTGGGAATACCAGGTGCTGTACATGGGAGGACGGCGACACCTCTTTGCAAAAAATTAATGTTAAAATCATCTCGCCTGAACAGGATACACATGCGACTGAGGATCACTTGTGCATTAAATATTCTTTTCCTCCTTTGGAAGAAGCCAGCTCAACGCCCCCTAGAATGTGCCGCACAAGAACTGTCTGACTACGAAACAAAAATGAAGTGTATCAACTAAAGTGGTGCAGCTTGTTTTCTTTAGAAAGCAATCAAGACATGACTTTATCATTTGCATTTCATCGGGTTGCCTTTTCTCATGACAGACCGAAAATTAGAGTACATTTACTTTTGAAAAGAAAACCGGTTCTGGAACGTTTGAAATGATAAAAGAAGCTTAAAATGATGCAACCCGCTGAGTTAGTCTTTGAATGTTATTGTTTCCAGAAAGGGACATCAGTTTCGAGTGTTGAATGCCTTCTTCCACCAGAAAGAAATGTTGAAACAGCCGAGAAAATATGCAGCCTGTTAAAAGGTGGATAAATGATTAACTATTAGAGACGGAAGATTGGCCGGCCAAAGAAAACTTGGAAGCAAGTGATTGAACAAGACTGTACAAAGTGGCATTTGGAAACAGTCAACCTACTGAACCACGAGGACTGGAGAGCGACGTTTAATCCTGGACAAGGGAAAAGTGACAGATATATATATATATATTTAAATATTTTCTTTGTAGTACAAAACTTTATAATGGCATGAAAGAGACAATATTTATTAATCATGATGAATTAAGAATTAAAAAGATGAAAGGCCAGCTGACCGGTTTCGTACCTCGCTCAACAGAGCAAATATCGAGGTATCGTGTAAAAAATATAATAAAGATGCTGTTGAGTGAGGTACGAAACCGGTCAGCTGCCCTTTCATCTTTTTAATTCTTAATTCATCATGATTAATAAATATTGTCTCTTTCATGCCATTATATATATATATATATATATATATATATATGTATGTATGTATGTATGTATGAGAGAGAGAGAGAAACATTTTCATTGGCTCATGAGAGGAGACAAGTGTGGTGATATTTGATTAGCAACTTTTCATACAAGAGTAAAATGTTTTAAAATACAATTACAGATTTGCTTTAGTTTGTAGATCGATTGATAGATTATATTTTGTTTTATGGCTCATCATAACCTAAGGATTACAAATGATTCATTATTTGTAGCTCCATATGAAGGTGGATGCTTTGCCTGTTCAAGAGAAAACTCTGAATGTCTCTAGCACCCAGGCCATTTGGTTGGAAAAGAGATTTAGCGAAAACAGGCATTTTGTTCAAAGTGATGTCGCTTGGAGACGTGCAGTTTTTGGAATAACTAAACATATTTCACTTGGGTACCATCAGGTGAAAATCAAAAAATCGAAATAGAAGCAGTATTCTGTTAAAACTTTCTCACTACACAAAATAAAAATCCAAAGTAAAACAGCATGAAATATTAAAGTTATATATTCAGAACACTTAACAAGTCATTATGTGCAAGTAAGAATAATTTGTACAATGCTGAATGAAATGGCAAGAGGAAATCCATACTAGAGTAAAGGTCAAGAGTTCACAAAGAATAGTAAATAAACAATATCAGTAATACTTCACTCTATAATAAAGACCAATGTGTGTGTGTGTATATATATATATATATATATATATATATATATATATATATATAAGTGCATCTGTATGTGTTGAAAAGAAATCAATAAAGTGCTCGATCGTAAGAATGCGAGAGCTAAAATACAAATTATTTATTTAAAAACTATACATTACATTTTTCAGAGACATACAATGGTTTAATTGACATGAGCAGACCGTTACTGTTTAAAAAAGGCCCTTACAACCCATCTCAAATCTTCGGCGACTCACGAAAAATGAAGACAGTTCGAAAAATAGAATCCGACAATCACCGGTTTCATTGGCTGGTGAATTCTCTAGAGTGTCCCTTCTGAGGAAAGTACAGAGTTTACGGGGGCAGTCTATATGTATGTATGGCCCTTAATTGTAACTTAGTATTATTAAAAATAACTTAATTGTTGATAACAGATGCTGCATATTTGTCCAAGATTTTTCATTTCGTGAATGACCGAAGATTTGAGATGGATTGTAAAAGCCTTTTCTAAACAGTAACGGTCTACCTCTGTCAATGAAATCATGGTACGTTTCTGAAATATGTAATGTATAGTTTTTAAATAAATAACATATATATATATATATATATATATATATATCAGTATTTCATGTATCCACATAAAAATTTTATAAAGAGATATAATTTTTTATGTATCAATTTTCAGTATTTACTTCAACAGTGCTCGATACGCAAGTAGAGCTAGGTAATAAGTTATGAAAATATTTATGGCAATCAAGCTACACAGAGGCTCCCGCGTTTCATCCCCAGGGGGAATCTTCAGGCTTCTTTAGCCTGAAGATTCCCCCCGGGGATGAAACGCGGGAGTCTCTGTGTAGTTTGATTGCCATAAATATATTTTCATAACTTACTATATATATATATATATATATATATATATATATATATATATATGTGTGTGTGTACTTTCATCCAGTCACAAAAAGTTAGCAAGTAAAAAACGTGTCAGATAAAACCATTTCATGTGTTGAGGGGAAGCAAGAAAACAAATAGTAAGTCAGACAACATCCATGGTCTGAAATTAATTTAAAAAGAAATCCTCCACTCTAAATAAAAAGTCAACGGTTAATGTTTTTTTTTCTTTAAGTTATCAGAAATTCTAAATTATTGAAAGACTATTTACATAATTCTATGATTTTATACTTTGAACACTGGCGAAGCATAATTTTTTTCTTACATTTTCGCCAGAGGATGTATACTAATGGTATAAGAAAACTAACAAACGGTAGCCATTTCTATATATAAAGCAAAGATATGTGTGGGTCCATGCATAAATTGGTGCTTCTCCAGATTAGGACCCGAGCTAACTTTGACCCGCCATTAGGGTCAGGGTCAAAGTTACCTTGAATCCTAATCTGAAGAAATACCAATAAGTTGTCAATGGTTGATCTCAAATGAAAGAGAGGGAGAGAGAAATGAAAGAGAGAGAGGGAGAGAGAAATGAAAGAGAGAGAGAGAGGGAGAAGGAGAGAGAGAGAGAGAGGGAGAAGGAGAGAGAGAGAGAGGGAGAAGGAGAGAGAGAGAGAGAGAGAGAGGGAGAAGGAGAGAGAGAGAGAGAGGGAGAAGGAGAGAGAGAGGGAGAAGGAGAGAGAGAGAGGGGGAGAAGGAGAGAGAGAGAGAGGGAGAAGGAGAGAGAGGGATAAAGAGAGAGAGAGGGATAAAGAGAGAGAGAGGGATAAAGAGAGAGAGGGGGATAAAGAGAGAGAGGGGGATAAAGAGAGAGAGGGGGATAAAGAGAGAGAGGGGGATAAAGAGAGAGAGGGGGATAAAGAGAGAGAGGGGGATAAAGAGAGAGAGGGGGATAAAGAGAGAGAGGGGGATAAAGAGAGAGAGGGGGATAGAGAGAGAGAGGGATAAAGAGAGAGAGGGATAAAGAAAGAGAGGGATAAAGAAAGAGAGGGATAAAGAAAGAGAGGGATAAAGAAAGAGAGAGATAAAGAAAGAGAGGGATAAAGAAAGAGAGAGATAAAGAAAGAGAGAGATAAAGAAAGAGAGAGATAAAGAAAGAGAGAGATAAAGAAAGAGAGAGATAAAGAAAGAGAGAGATAAAGAAAGAGAGAGATAAAGAAAGAGAGAGATAAAGAAAGATTTTTTTCTGAATTATAAGTTTATGTCTGTTTCTAACTACTCAGTTTTAAAGTACATAGGAAAACAAATCCTTCTTTGTCTTGTGAAATAAACAAGTTGTTGACAATTCTAAGTTTTTATCTCATGGTCGATTTAACTTTAGAACTCGATCATTAATGTAAGTTGAGGACAATTTTTACAGCTGTGTTTTTTATTGACTTATGATGAATTGAAATGGCAAATATTAGATCAAATTAAACAGTAGTCCAGACATCTTAAATGTTAAATGAAAATCGTCAACTGAAAGAAACCGTTGTACAAGGTCAGATGTCTCGCCTCCCCATGAAGGAAAAGTTTGAGATAAAGCCTGTTTTTAATACAAGAAAAATCCATCTCTCTAAAAAGGGTCACCAGGAATTGGGAGAAAATAAGTTACTTAAGTCTGAAGGATTTTCCCTCGAATAAAAAACAGAACAGATACTACACATTGATCTTGGGATTTACGAGCTTCCTGCAGCAGCAAAATGTTGCACAAGGCTGATTAATGTGAGTAAAACCAGCTGCCCTGGAGTGGAGACTCCGGTGGGTATCGATGTTTATTTGGTTGAAATACTTAATATTGATTGGATCAAAATACTCAACCTCGATTGGTTGTCTATATCAGACTTCAGCCAATGAGGAAGAGTTTGCATCTGGGAGCCGAGCACCTATTTGCATTATCTATATAAGCAAGCACCTAGGCATTGTCGCCAGTAAGATGCAGTGAAATCCCCAACTTGCCAGAAGGACCCTTGTCAATCATACCACTATTACACATACTCTTGGCAGACAAAAACACAAATCACAGTCATGGTTTTCTAAATATAGAAACAGCTTGTTAGTCTCACAAACTCACAAGTCCACATACATACCACTTTCTTCATCTAGACAAATGAAATGTTAAAACATTTTCTTCGTCTTGATCTTTGAACTCTTCTTTTTGTCATTCAATAAGACGTAAATAAAGTTGATATATTATGTATGGATAGACTTTGTCATTACTTTTGACTTTGCTACCTTTCTCAACAAAAGATAGATCAAATATTGTTACAGTGTTATAGTTTTAAATTTAATTAAGATTGTAATAGTTGTACATTATTGTACAGGAAGAAATCTACAGACACAGGTAATCAACTACAAAAAAGGATGCACAGGTGAAACTGACACCTACTGTAACCTCAGAAATTTGGTATACTGAGCAGGTGCATGGACGAAAAAGGAAATGCCATACACAAAACTTAAGTAAGCTTACAGACAAGTTTGTCAAAGTTAGAAATAGCTTAAGCTTACATATACAAATATCTATTTTTTTAGTTTTAATTGAGAATAGGTAGATTTCATATTAACAAAAGAAAAAACTTATGTAATTATTAACAAACATACATTATTTTATAGGAAATACTTTCGGGAAATTAGTCAAAATTTTCCGTTACTTAGTTATTTGTAACCTATTTGTGTTACAAAAAATTAATATAGATCATAAGAATTTTAAGTTCTGTAAATATCAGATCCGAGCAAAGAATCAACCTTTGTTTACTTTATTGAATAAACAAAGATGGCTACTATATACAGGGTGTTGCAGCAAAGTTCAACACTTGACAAAAAAAAAAAAAAGAAATAGGCAATAAAAACAAAATTTGCATATGCAGAGACCCGAAAGCTTATTTAGCAACAGTTAGATTTACATACTACATTATTTTTCAATGTAATCACTGTCGATAAAGACGACTATCTCAAAGCAGGCGCAAATCATGTCATTGTCTATAACAGTGAACGCCTCCATGATGGCAGCCTTCAGAAAGTCAACTGTGTTGTAAGCATGCTAATTGGTCTTTGCCTCGATCACGCCCCAGAAGAAATAGTCAAGGAGGTTGCAGTCGGGTGAGGTTGGCGGCTAAAAGTCCGGCCACTAGTGGTGAGGAACATCGTTGAGCAGCCACACATGAATCGTAGCGGTGAACACCTCCACGATCACAGGCTTCAGAGAGTCAGCCATGTTGTAGGCATGCTTGGTCTTGACTTCAATCACACCTCAGAAGAAATAGTTAAGGGAGTGAGGAGGATGGCCACAAGTCCGGCGACCAGTAGTAAGGAACATTGTTGAGCAGCCACTCTTGGTTTTTCTTGGCCTTGTGTGCAGGAGCGGAGTCTTGCTGGAAGGTGTAGGGGTGTCCGGCTGCAATTTCGTCCATCTAGGGTTTCACCACGCTCCTCAGCACCTCCTGGTAGATCGTTTACTTTTTGTCAAGTGTCGGATTTTGATGCAACACCCTGTATAGAAGCTATATATATAAGCCGATTTACTTTAAAATAATTAATGTCAGTAATAGTAATGATTACCAAGATTCAATATTCCACTTTGCTAACATGCACGTATTTAAACAATATCAGATAAGTGTATAATTATAGAAATATTATATACTAGTTGTCCCGATTCGACGTTGCCTGGGAGTATTTGTACTTGTATTATTATTCTGCAAAAAAATATTATTTTAAAATATATTGTACGTATTCACAAAATTATGTTGGATACATACATACATACACACATCAGATTTACTGCAAAACTACAGTAAAGTGTTAAAATAAGTCCCTTTTAAATGCTGCTGTTTACATCCCTTTTGTGTTAATAAAAAGAATTACTATAAACATTATTGTAGGGAGTGCAAAGCTAACTCCGGCTGTATTTTATCTAATACATAAAGAGCAAACGTCTGTGTGTATGTCTGGAAAAGGCTCCCAAGATACTCGACTTAAATCCATAAAGTTGACATTTTCAGAATCCTCCAGCTTCCGGGCCCATAATATCCAAAAATTGAAAAAACAAAAACATCCATATCTCTGTATAGAAATTCCCTAAAATGTGTGCAGGGGTTCAATAAATTTGGTCGCCTTTTGGCGTAGATACGATCTGTGCATGCGCGTCAGCTTCAGACTTTGTTTAACTGACTTATTTATTTGTAATATTTTATACTGTCTTCTGTAGTCCTGTGGTTATAGACGCAGGTCCACTATCCAAAAGTTTAGCGTTTGATACCAGTCGACTCACACAATTATTAATTTTTTTTTATACGGTGACCTAAATATACATCTAAGGGGGGAGGCGGAAGACAGGGTTAGTACTTACTTTTGCCCCGGGGGGAGGGCGAGCAAGAAGACTACAGCGAGGTAGAGGGGGGCGACCGGACGAGGGGAAGACACCCTTTTCCCTGCAGAGGGGGGAGGGGGTCGACCGTCGGGCTAGGGGATGAGAGGGCGACTGAGTAATCCTATATTTTAAGACAGATGCTTTTTTTCGCAAACAATAATTTATTTTCACGAATTTGTTTTATGGTAATATACAAGATATCAACTTGGTCATGGCCGTCCTATCTGACATCAGAAATTGCGAACAGTGTTAATCAAAAGAATTTGTTTAATGGTAATATCAAATATATCCACTTGCTCATGGCCGCCCTATACAACCGTAGTAAGGATATTTTGCTAGGTCTATTATATTAAGGAGCGTTGTCTATGTGTGTGTGCGTGTGTGTGCTTATGTTCGTATGTATGCAAAATGCTGACAATATACTCAACAGAAATATCGAAAAATTGAAAAAAAAACGTTGATTCCTTTGTGCCCAACTTCTTGGGAGGAGGGTACCAAATTTCTTTGTTTTCCAGTCATCTGTACATTGTCCGCATGTGCAGTTTAGAAAAAAAAACAACGTTAAAGTGACCTATTTTTCTATAGATTTTGTTCTCTGCGTCGGTAGCATAACGGCTACAGATAAAGAACACCGACCAGGAGATCGAGGGTTAGAATCCAACTGACCCTTAAGAATTTTCTTTTAATGATAACTTACAGATACATCGAAAGTGAGGGCGAAGACAGAGGTGGTACTTTTAATAGAAATATGTCATACTTTTGCCCCGGACAACGGAAGAGGGGGGGCAGGGGAGAGGAGTCGACCCGGGAACAGACAGCTTTTGCTCCAGTCAAGGGGGAGAGGGAGCGGAGGTGGGCAACTGCGGAAGAGACAGCTTTCGCCCAAGGTAACAGGGAGAAAGGGACAACAGGAATAGGGGGGGGGGGGGTCGGTGAAATGGAGTAACCAGAGAAGAGAGAGCCCGGGGCAACGCCGGATACCCCTGCTAGTAAAAAATAAAAGGCAAATTTCCAGATTTGCAAAAAATAAAAATAAAAGCATAAAAATCTCTTAATATTGAAATTTGAATTGACTAAGTGATAGTTTGCACGAACTCAGAGGTGAAATAAATAGGTAAAGGTCAAGGTTCGAACTCATAAACTGTCTCTAAGTGCTTCTCTCGTAACCAAACACCACCATGCCAAGTTTAGACATATCAATTCAATTTAACCTTGAAACGAAACCTATCTTGTATACGTTATTTCTTTCCTTCTTTTAGTTCATGGTGGAAGCATGTGATTGGCAAAGGCGGGAAAACGTTGAAACGTCTATGGAGGACAATAATAACACTAATGTTCGAAAATGCTTGATCACATGTTTTAACTAATTTATGAATAAATTCTATGAAGCAATCGATATTTGCTCTAATCTAAGCAATTAGTTAAAGAATCGTTGTGAACTCATATCTGTTAATGTAAAGAAATGTGATCGATTATTATCACAATGAGCTTCCGTAACGTTAGTAGTTGGTGAAGAGAACTTGTCCAACGAAAAGTGTATATATTAAGTGCGTATGCTTTGCTTTGAGTAAGTAGAAAGGTCTTCATTTTAAGAAGCACACATGCAAACAATGTTCATATATAAACGTGATAAAAGTAGGGGTGGGCTATAGAAACAAAATTTTTCAAATTTATGCCAAAAGTGGCTTATTACCTTCATTTATATGTAACTAGATGGGAACAAGTGATTTTTTTCAAAACGGGTCAAAATTAGAGGGTTGCAAGCCTCAAACGAGATTTGGCCACGTCGATCCGCGAAAATGGCCCAAATTTCACCCCAAAAGACATCAGTTGTTTACAATGAAAAACTGTTTTGGGGATTTTAAAAGCAAACCAGTATTTTACATCAGAGCTCCCCAGCAGGACTGATCAGACACTACCTCCCTTAAAAAAAAAAAACAACAAACGTTCCGGATATCAAGATTTAGTTTTTTTGCTAACTTATTTTTTTTTATTAAAAATGTTCTTCTGTTGTTTGTCTTTGCCCATGAAAAATGTTTTTTGTTATTTACAAAAATTGTTGTATTTTATAGAGTTCAGACGAATCTATTATACTATATATTTGGTTATTCATATGTTTATGTATTTATATTATTATTTATATTTAATTTCATTTAAACATATTTAAAAATTAAACATATATATATGTATATATATATTTGTATTTTTTATTTATTTTTTTTAATTATATGTTACACTCGATGTGTTATTTATATACGTTATACATTTTTTTCTGAATTTTTTATATAGTTTTGGATTTTCTCAATCAATCTACTTTGATTAATCTGATATGATTTTGAAGCATCAGGATGGTGTGTAATTGCCTTATTTAATTGTCTAAATATTTAATTGTCTAAATATTTCATTCTGATCACCTTGTTTAATCATTCTTATTGCTAAAGCAGAAACTGGAAGTATAAAATCTATTATTCTTTAAGTAATGCAAGCTATTCTAAAAAATTCGGACATAATGCCCCCATAAAAAATATACACAGGGCACATACTATTATATATATATATATTTATTTTTAAATTTCAATTGCTGAAACAACATAAGAAACACCCGTGTCTGACGTTTTTCAACTTGTTCTTACGGATCTATTTTCCTTTGTCGTCATCACTCGTCCATTTGTGAAACATCGAAACGTTTTCATATTCCTCATTTCTAATAACCGTTTCCAACGATTTTTATTTTTAAATTTCAATTGCTGAAACAACACGAGAAACACCCGTGTCTGACGTTCTTCAACTTGTTCTTACGGATTTATTTTTCTTTGTCGTCATCACTCGTCCATTTGTGAAACATCGAAACGTTTTCATATTCCTCATTTCAGAGAAGGACGTTTGTTTTTTTTTTACTCGCGACCATCGCACGAGTATATTTCAAAAGGATTCTTTATTTTGATTAATTCAACAGAAGCGTTGTTTTCCTTCTTTCGCCAGGTAAAAAATAAATATTTAACGACATTTCGGGCACGTCTACTTCACTTATGTGTCACTATTTTGTTCATAGAAGTGGAATTCTTGTTTTATACTTCACCAACAACATCTTGATAAGCAACTCACTGGTAATGTATGACATTTGTACATGCTTAAGTGGAAACGACATCAGCCCTAGTTAGATGGGAACGGTGGAGGTCTTGGACTGCCAAAAGTGTTCAAGTTGGTAAAGGATAGGCATCCAGCCATAAAATTGCCTTAAATACAATGTCTAGTCGAAATACAGCAGGAAAAAAGAAGGCAGTGCCAGTAGCACTAATGCTGCTGGTAATGTCTTGGGCTTCGTAGATCCCAGGATGCGTGGATCTTCAGGGCCTATGGATTCGATCAAGCCTTGCCAAAGACAGGAGTGGAGAGGAAGACTTAGATTTCGAGACTAGACAATCAGGCCCCACCCTCATCAGAGGATTAATTGTGGCCTGATTCAACAAATAAACCGGTTGATGATGATGATGAGAGAAATAATCGTCTAAGGACAAGTAAAATGAATTCCCCGAACAGAATAGTTTTGCACAACTTTTATCTTTCCTTATAAAGATTAAAATAAAGATGTAATGATACTAAACCAGATGTCAAGAATCCTTATTCCAATTCTGATCAAAAGCCATTACAGGATTTTGATTCTAGAAAATGTCTAAAATTTAAGGCTTTAAGAAAAAATTGAAATTCAGAGAATTTTGTTTAATTGGTGTAATGACTATGGATCAAATTCAATGCAAATCTGATATGAATTTTCAAATGAGAGATTGTGCTCATTATGCACAAAAAAACCTTTAAAATGCTAAAAAAACCCTTAAATTTAGGGAATATTTATTCATTGATGTCAACTACTGTTAAAATATAAAAATCAGAGGTATCCGAATTTTCACAAAGGGATTCCACCCCTTTTTACTCCTTTACATAAAAGTAAATTAACATAAATATAACCCACATTAATATCCCACACCTAGCAGTTATGCTGCAAAATTCATTAGCAGTAAATCAGTTTAAGAGTGAATCCAGTACATATAAACATACCTCGTTTTATATAGATACTAGCAAATGTATGCTCCCTCCGGTCACATATTTTTGCTCGGCCGACAGGATGTCATGATGAACAAACTGCATACACTGACCATTAAAGAGGGACGGTAATGCCTGGTTTGATCTTACCACTACAATAGAACATATACTATAATACCCCCTCCAAAGTAGAGGAGGAAATAACCTGGGAAGATTATCACCATAAAAGGAGAAGGAACAACAGAAAAGATACTATACTACCCCAACCACTCCAAAAACGAAGAAGGTAGTACCTGGGAAGATGATCTCATAACAGAACAGATACTACATGGACCCTCCTTCACAGGAGGATGTAATACCGGGAGGATTAACACCCCCTTAAAAAAGGAGGAGATAATTCCTGGAAGGGGGGTCTAATGACAACAGAACCGATACTACACTGCCCATCCATTAAAAGATAATACAATAATAGATTAAATCAGTTTTTTTTAATTCATTTAAAAATGCTGAGTCATAAAAACATTCTATTATAGTTCTTCAGTCTTTTGGCTAAGATCAAGGTGTAGTATCTGTTCTCAGCATCACAGTGACATCAGACGTTAATTTAAAAAAACAATTACAAAAACGGGAAAAGGGAGAGGGCCATTAGTCAGCCAGAGAGATATAGACAACCAATCAGTAGCAAGCTCGATACACTCTTCCTCCTTTTTCTTTCTCCCGTATGCCGTGTCTTCTCACGAACGATGTTACGAATAGTTTTTATTAAATTATCCATTTTTTTTATTAAATCATTTTAATTACTATATATATTGAAACTATTGCACATATGTAGATAAGATAGTACAATAAACTTAGAAATAAAATAACAAATATTAATTAATTTTGAAGTGATAAAAAAATAGATATGTAAATTAGACTATCTAATAACTGTCCTTCGATCGTTCGTCTCTAGTATGTGGATATAATATATATATATATATATATATATATATATATATATATATATATATATATATATCCACATACTAGAGACGAACGAATCGCTCGCCGCGTCGAGAAACTGACAAGAAAGATCGTGAAGAGAGAAAACTCTATATATATCTTATGTAAGCGTCAATAAAGACCACAGAGTTTTCTCTCTTCACGATCTTTCTTGTCAGTTTCTCGACGCGGCGAGCGATTCTTCAGTTTTCGGATGTTAATTGGTGGAGTATGCCACCTACCTAACGTTGTGTCGTGGGTCATTCCTCTAGCCTCCTGAAGACGGCCGAGAGAGGAATGGCCCATGATACAACATTAGGTGCCATACTCCACCAATTAACACCCAAAAACTGCAGAATCGCTCGCCACGTCGAGAAACTGACAAGAAAGATCGGGAAGAGAGAAAACTCTGTGGTCTTTAATGACGCTTGCATAAGAAATGACTTGCTGCCGAACTATACATATATATATATATACATATATTTATATATATATATGTATATATGTGTGTGTGTGTGTGTGTGTGTGTGTGTGTGTGTGTGTGTGTGTGTGTGTGTGTGTGTGGGGGCCTCCTATACAATGGATGCCTATACTGTTGTGAAGCATGGGTTCCACAATCCCAACTACACCTCTCCTCAAGAAGTTCAGGACGACTGGAAACATTGTCAGGATAAGCAGAGAAAGACTGGTGTTATTTCGAAGTTTTCCTTTTCTTAAACTAGTTGTACAACCAAGGTTTGAGATTTTAGTCTACCCCACTATTTAATCCATAGTTGGTATATATATGTATTCATACCTTTCTCAAGATAATGTTTAGTCTGTTAGGACTAAAATGATGTGTCCTGCTAATTAAAAAAAATACCAAAATAACTGAGAATAATTATGCTTCATGTCAAAATCAATAGACCTTGTGTGCTCATTAAAAGAGTTCAGATCAGAAAATAAATGGAAGCATGCTAGCATGACATTGAAATACTGCCTCCTAATCTCTTACATTCTGGCACTGGTTTCCATTCATAAAATTATATTAGCCGTAACCATGACCCGTTGGGTCACAACCACTACTACATATCTTTTAAGATATTTTTTCTTGCATAACTAAAAATAATAAGTCACTTTACTTCTATGTTATCATTATTATTATATAGAAATATTATTTACATAGAAAAGTAAAGACTTATTTTACCATCTAATTTACATACACGTTTGTGATGCGCACAGACACAGGTATGTAAATTAGATGACTATGCTCAGAAAAGAAATAGAAGAAAACGTCCCCAGACGTTTATTCTTAAGCACTGTTTTCGTGCATGATGAATGAAGTTGTAAAGGGAAGACACTATAACAAACAGGCTCTACAGAGTTTTAGCAGTATATAGAGATATAACAAATACTGACCCATGGTGGACTTACTGTATATAGGAAAAATGCTTTAAAACAATTAAAACAGAATTTTTTTTTCAAACATAATGCAATTCCAGAACTAAAGTATAGTTTAGCATATATTTTGTTTTATTAAAGTATATAGGGGGGAAAAAAAAACAAAAAAAAAAGTTAACTCACATTTAGTATAATAATAGATTTAAGAGTATGGTAGTTCTTCCAGGATGACAAGACATTGATTAATGAAGTATAGTTCTGGCCGTTGTCCCAATCTGAAGAGGTTTACAAGAAACGACCGCCGCCACAAGTGCATAAAATAATGCAAGAAGTATGTAACTCTGAGAAGAACTAATCAATATGCCAATGTTTGTTTGAGTCCATTCACTGGAAATGGGTCAGGACACATCTGTTATGAGCAGTCATCATACATCAATACAATAGCTGTAATCATAATGGATCCGACGACGAGTCAATAACATTTCATATGATTCCCGATTACTGATAATCCCCCTTTTCTTCATTTCCATGCGAAACAATAAGTTTCGAAAATTGCTCACATAACTTTCACATTCTAAATTTAGAATTTCAAATATCAATACAATATTTATTTTGCTTGAGCTAAGAATTACTAAAAAGATAACTGGCAAAGTTGGGAAAGTTGGGAAGCAGTGCGTGGTAGTAATACAATCAATGAGCAAGAATTTTACTTACATATACGAAAATAAAATCATTTAGAAAAAAAACTGTTTCCTTATAATTATAATGTGCTGTCTACAAGACTATCTTGTTCAGTAAATTCTATCCATAAGACTGTCTACTATATAAACCTAACTAACTTGGCCCGTGGAAATTCCACAGTTGTATCCTTGTAGGAGTTTGAGATATATTTCCATTCTATGGACGTCCGGTGCAAATGCAGACCTCACAATATTATTGTAACACCTTCGTTCAAGCTGAAACATACTTATCTAAGTACTCTGGTTAATGTAGTTTCAAAATAGTCCGACAATGCCATTTTGCTGTTGGGCTGGGGTATGATTCTGTTCAGTCCTAGGAGGTCAAACCTCCCAGGCTTTACCTTCTTTCTGAGAAGCGGTTAGTTTATTGCTAACCACTTGACGCACCCCTACCAGGGAATGCTGGCAAGGCTGCTCAGGCATATTTTGTAGACGACAGTGCACTTCACCTAGTGTGCAGGCGTTTCAAAACTCCCCCTGGTCTTGTTTCTAACCTCCTGCAGAAAAGGTAAATCTATATAATAAAGCAATATGTAGAATTGCACTATGGCCACATTTTATGTCAAGTATTGATGCGTGTTTTAAAAAAATATGAGTCAGTTTCATGCACTTTTAATAGTTTATACATTTTTTCTGGCTTACCTGCTACTCCTAAAATAGTCATACATACATGGAGTTGAAGTAATTTTCACTCACATGCTTAGATCTACTTCCACTGCCACCACCTCATGCCAGGAAGTATTCTTCATAGGATATTTAATTTTTCCAGTTCTTGCTATTGTCTTTTACTAATAATACTTTTACTAACTAAATACGGGTCACTGCTTTCAACATATACTTTCTGCTTTTAGGGGGTTTTGATTGGCTGATTACATAGATTTTCTTTTACATTCTAGCTTAACCGAATAGCTGATTATAAGAATGATCTGGTCGTCCATCACTGGCCACTTTCATTATTCTAACTTTTTACTACTTTTTAAAAAAACTATTATTCTGAGGATTGATACTTGGTTATTCTTACTTTCCCCGGGCAACACCGGGACATGGGTCCTGCTAGTTAATAATAATATATGTGATTATGGGTGTCTATCTCCAAAATCCTTGTAGGAGTTTGTGATATATTTCCATTCTATGGACGTCCGGTGCAAATGCAGACCCCATGGTATTATTGTACCATCTTTGGAAAGAACAGATACTACACTTTGAAATATTTATTTGCACAAAATATAAATATTTACATTTGGAACAAATTAGGCACAAGGCCATCAAAAGTGTGAGGTTATTTGGTGGTCGTTGGTCATCCTTGGTCAAAAATAATTAAAAATTGTCTATCCTACTCTTAGCTAGAATAATCTCAGTCACCACAATACCACATCTACTCTAGG
Organism: Sepiola atlantica; assembly: GCA_963556195.1. Lineage (NCBI taxonomy): Eukaryota > Metazoa > Mollusca > Cephalopoda > Sepiida > Sepiolidae > Sepiola > Sepiola atlantica. Next base: position 60,760,472 of record OY744533.1, on the reverse strand, counting down.
GGCCATCCTACTTAAGATATCTCCAAATTGGTTTGAAATCATTATTTTCCATAAATATGGTTATATCTACAGAAATTCATTGGAATATAATAGGGAGTTGGAGAAAGAAAGGAAAAACCGGTTAGTAAGACCCTCCAAACCCTTTCTAAATAATAGACCACCAACTGTTTTTCCGGTTTGTTCAGAACAAAAAACAAGCATGTTAATCTCTAATAGGTAGTGGAATCTAAGTGAGAGAAAAAAGAAAATGGGGGATGGAGTTTGGAGTTATGCCAAGAAAGTGCATTTTAATTAGAGTTTTATATTTGGCACATCAGATGAAACTTAAAAAATTACTTTTTGCATTACATCTTCAGCAATTGGGCAATCTCATCTTTTTAAAAAAGGGGTGGTAATGTACGTAAGAGCATGAAATTGCTATGAAAGTGTATTATTATATAGATTAAGTCGGTTGGATTTTTTTAAGTTAGACCTAAATAACAATACATCTCAAATCAATATTTTATTCTGTCTAGCCAACTTTTATTCATTATTGTTGTACTGTGTTCTTTGCAATATATAAAAAATGTACTTCGCTTCAGTTTCTTCTCCAAAAATACATAATCTGGCGTGGAATATTGGAAAAATGTAGACATTTTTCAATTACGACCCAAAAAGCAAAAATCAGCTTACATCATCTAAATGAATAATGCGAAAGTTTTTCATTTATCACTCTATATCACCATCAAAACAGGTTACTGTTATTTAAATCAATAATACAACAAAGAACTTTGAAATTCTCTATATATAGTAAAGATGATCGATCTAAGGACGCTCATTGGAATAGCTAATTTGCACATGTATTTTTTAAACGGTTCATAATTAATTAATATTTAATGTTATTCAATTCTGATTTTATTGTACTATTTTATCTACATATGTGCAATAATTTCATCGATATTAACAGTGATTTATTAAACGTTTCATAAATAAAATGGATAACGTAAGAAAAAATACCCCAAAAACTATTAACAATGCTCGCAAGACTTCTTACTGACCCGGTATAAGCAGGAAAGAAAAAAAAAATGGAAGAGAGTGGCTAGCTTGCTACTGGCTATCTCTCTCTGGCTGGCTATGTATCTGCCCCCTTCCCCCCCTCTCTCTCTCCAGTTAATGACAATATAATATCTTTTTTATTGCTTTTAAATTCACGTCCGATGTCGCTGTGAACATACTACACTTTGATCTTAACCAAAAGACCAAAGAAAAGCCAAGGAAATATAAAAAAAATGTTTTTATGACTCTGCATTTAAAAACTGATTTAATCTATTATTTCATTATCTTTTGATGAGATGGGCAGTGTAGTATCGGTTCTGTTGTCATAAGACTTCCCTTCCAAGAATTACCTCTTCCCTTTTTTAAGGGGTGGGGGTAATTCTCCTAGATATTATATCCTCCTTTGAAGGAGAGTTAATGTAATATCTGTTCTGTTATCATGAGACAATCTTCTCAGGTACTACCTTCTCTTTTTTTTTGGGGGGGGGGGGTGTAGTGTAGTATCTTTCCTTTTTTTCCTTCTCCTTTTATGGGGAAGATATTCCTAGGTTATTCCTGCTCTATTTTGACGGGGGGGGGGGGGGGTATTGTAGTATATGTCCTATTCTAATGGTATGATTCTACCAGGCATTACCTCCTCCTTTGAAGGTCAGTGTATGCAGTTTGTTTATCATGATATCCTCTCAGTCAAGCAAAAATATGTGACCGGAGGAAGCATATATTTACTAATATAAATACAAAGATAATATATATATAACAAATACTGACCCAACGATCATACACGCTAAAAGTCTGAGGATTTTGCTTATATTTATTGTAAATACATACAATTAGGCACAGGCCCATTAAATCAGGGGGCATGTTAGTCTTTCATTGGCTATCTTATTTTTCACTACATGCATTCTTGACCCCTGTATACTCACAATAACATCCAGTACGTTCAATTATCCATCGCATTCACACTTGCCGACACCACAATACTCCATTTATTCTATTGGCTTCCGGACTTGAAATGTTTTTCCAACGTTTTAGAATATATTCATTTATTTACAATTTATTTGATCGATATCGATTAGAAAATAAATTCCCAAAAGAAAAAAACAAATATTTATAAAAAAAATAAGGTGGGGTAGGGATACTAAGGTCAGAGAGGTAGAATGCCTACTGTTTCCCGACTAAAAAGCAGAAAAACAAAGCAAGTTGTTCTCTAATGGGTTGACCCAGCCCTTTTTTGCTCTCTTACAAATGTGATGGTGCTCGTCTCAGTATTTTCTATAAATACTATTATGGCATTTGTTCTTCAGAATGGTCTGATCTATTCCCTGCTTCCTTTATTACAGCTCGTTTGACTCATTGGTCTAGTGGTCTTCCTCAATTCGTTGTTTTGATGCCTCGTTATAATACATTAAGCGGGACTAAAAATAAGGGAAGTGGATTTGGGCAATTCTACTGTTCTGCAAAGATAAAAAAATTCTACCGAGAAAATATAAAATCGTGGAGACCAGATTTATTCGTGCCACTAGTAAAGATGTCTATTTTAACTTAGAGAGAGAGAGAGAAGGGGAGTCCCGGCATACCCAGATCGTATGTGCGATGTTCAAGAAGTTAACATGTACCTGGCTGCTTTTCTTACAAGATTTGCCACTTTTATCCATCTTTTGGCAAACTCTATGGAATGCAATCTTTTCCTGTCACATCTGATCTCAACCTTAAGCTGATGCTTAAATAAAATCAGATCTTTATGAAAAAAAGAAAAAAATCATAAAATTCCGATCATACCAGTATTCTTGCTACTGCCAGGATCACAATAAATACCATTTGTCTCACCCTAGGCCACGGTGGATTAACACTGTCTACGACATATGCTACATCCATTCAACAGTACCAACTGCTCAGAAGCAATACGAGCCATCACCATTGTTAACCTTACTCCAGAACGCACATCTCCACTGAGAACAAATATCCTTTGACTATCAAAGCTGTCCCTCAAGCGCGTCTGAAACTGAATCCACTACCAAATTCCTATATTATAGCATCTTTCGGGACCAAGAAAAGTTACTGGACTAAGGAAGACTGCTGCTGCTTTATCAATCAATACCAAAGTTAAATTATATATTTATTAATATTAAAAAACTCTCTGGATCTAGACAGTCCGTCTAGTACGTGATTTGTTGAACACTGTGAATGACATAAATAGGGTTTATTTCTCTTACTTCTGCTTCTTCAACTTAAGTTCCAAGTGGGTGAAATCTACCTACTCAAAAAGGGGCACTTTGGATCGGGACAAAAATAAAATTGACTCAATCGAAGAAAAGAAATCCTCTTCTTACTGAGAATAGAACAGATACTAGACTCTGATCCTATAGTTTAATGAATTTTTAAAAAAAAATGTGAATTTTACATATCTTTATATATTTAACTAGCGGAATCTGTTGTGGCATTGTCTGGGAAAATGGATGAAATCAAGAAACTCTTGCTCCCAATTATTTTTGTATTTTTTGGGGTAGTAGTGGTAAAGGGGTATTCGCTGACTTGTTTGCTTGGTCGGTGCTGTGTTGTGCGTCCGCACACTTTGTTGTTAATTTAAAATTTATAAATAGATGGCACTTGTTGAAAATCAAGTATGTCCACCCAGAAGTAAACTGACTGGAAAGAATCAGAAAGGTTGTTTTCACCCAAAATGTCCACGATATAAAAATATTCATAAATAAAACTGTTATATTAAAATGAAAACAATCATTTGAATTGAAAATTAATAGAAACAAACATTTAATTAATGAGATGTCCTTTTGCAAAGCAATATGCAAATTAGTTCACCTTATGGCGTTGATCACATACACATGATCAGTATATGAGAAAGTACTGTTCTTCTATTGTGTGAATTTGAAATTGCATTCTAATCTCACTCGAAAAATCCTGCCCCCTTTATAAGTATAGAAATAAGATTTATTTTTAAGTATAATATTACATTTAACAAAAATTAACTTTCAAAATTTTTATTTTTAAAGTACGATTTTATGAAAGATATAAACATTGAACATTTGTTGTATGTTTACAAAATGGAAAAAATGTATTTTTCTTTAGATCATGCAAATCAGGGTCAGATTATATATGCTTCCAAAATGACATCTATTATGGCTGTGTTGTCTAAACGTGTACACCTTGAACCTATATGAAAATGAGACTTGAAAGTATTGCAGACAACCAGACTGGATCAAGTGGCAACATTTTTACAACTTTAATCAGACAACAAATGATTACTTGTTTGAGAATTTTTGAGATGAGAATTGATAATTTGGATTATTCAGTAGGGACCTCCAAAACTAACGATAGAATTTATCCCCCTCTATATGTAACACGATGTAACTTTAATATATGTTTATATTATTAGCATAACTTTTTTACCATTCAAAAGAAGAAACATAAAATACACTGCTGATTATTTTTCAAATTTTTTTTCAGTGTACGAAAATAATGAAAATGAGAAACTAAAAACATGTACTTTATTTATGCCTTAAAACAATGTTCTTATGTAGTGACCAATTTTTATGCGCTAACACCCCTATGTTAAATAAATCTAGCAAAAAAAATCAAGTAATGGTCAGATTTTCACGAAATTTTCGATACTTATGCATTATTGGACTAATTTAAGTTTAATATGCTTTTTTTTGTAAAATATATTAGGGAAAATATTTTCTCTACGTGATCCCCCCCCCCCCATTTCATTTCATTTTTTATGAAATCTGAACAAAATATATTCTGATCGATCGAAATTTTAATGTTATATGAAGCAAAAGAGTCTTAAAAAGCACATCAAATTTACCCTTTTTTAAAAAAAATATTGGTAAACTCTTTTGAGTAAAGTATCCGTGAATTCATGAATAAAAAGTGTAAAGTTAACTGTAAACAAGAAAGATACATCGAGCCAAAAGGATTCTGAACAAAATATCAATGTTAATTTGCGTCCAGTATTACCAGCCGTCAGACAACTAAGATAAGAATAGTAGACAGAATAATCCAAATAATTATGCGCTAAATTTTCACGTTTTCATCATTATTTTTCGATTTAATGTCTGTTTTACATGCTGGCATGTATTGGACAGCTTTTAGAAATTGACTTATAAACTAACTTATATCTGACAAGGTCTTTATTTATCCCTCTTTCTCTCAAAACCATTTTTATCACTTCCTTCCATGTTCTTCTTGGCCTTCCCATGTGAACTGACCGTGTGACTTCAACCGTTCTACATCTACTACCCAAAGAACTCATCTATTCTTTCAACATGGCCATACCATTGAAATCCTCCGTTCTGCACACATCTCCCTATGCTGTCCAGATTTAATCTCCCTCTGAGGTCATCAGAACTAAGCCTGTCTTTAAGACTCACATTACACATCTATCATACTATCATCTTCATATCATTTCTATCCATGTCCTCAACACTCATTGGCCAGGTTTCATTTCCATCCATCATCACACTGCGTACGCGTTTTACAGTATCTTTTTCACCACATTACGATAATCTATACTTAAGAGTCAGATACGTCCGAAGATGGAGTACTGCTGCCACATCTGGGGAGGTGCCACTCGGAGCACCATTTCTCAGCATTAAAAATCTACTTTGTAATCTAATGTATGAAGTAATGATACCTATTTTTCAATGACTCTGTACGTACATTATTCAGTCATTCTATTTCAGTAACAAAAAGAAACTTGCTTTTGTATTTAAATGACATTAGGAACAGTTCATTTTATACAAAAAGAAACTTGCTTTTGTATTTAAATTACATTAGGAACAGTTCATTTTATACAAAAAGAAACTTGCTTTTGTATTTAAATGACATTAGGAACAGTTCATTTTATACAAAAAGAAACTTGCTTTTGTATTTAAATGACATTAGGAACAGTTCATTTTATACAAAACGAAAATTGCTTTTGTATTTAAATGACATTAGGAACAGTTCATTTTATACAAAAAAGAAACTTGCTTTTGTATTTAAATGACATTAGGAACAGTTCATTTTATACAAAAAGGAAACTTGCTTTTGTATTTAAATGACATTAGGAACAGTTCATTTTATACAAAAAGAAACTTGCTTTTGTATTTAAATGACATTAGGAACAGTTCATTTTATACAAAAAGAAACTTGCTTTTGTATTTAAATGACATTAGGAACAGTTCATTTTATACAAAAAGGAAACTTGCTTTTGTATTTAAATGACATTAGGAACAGTTCATTTTATACAAAACGAAAATTGCTTTTGTATTTAAATGACATTAGGAACAGTTCATTTTATACAAAAAAGAAACTTGCTTTTGTATTTAAATGACATTAGGAACAGTTCATTTTATACAAAAAGGAAACTTGCTTTTGTATTTAAATGACATTAGGAACAGTTCATTTTATACAAAAAGAAACTTGCTTTTGTATTTAAATGACATTAGGAACAGTTCATTTTATACAAAAAGAAACTTGCTTTTGTATTTAAATGACATTAGGAACAGTTCATTTTATACAAAAAGAAACTTGCTTTTGTATTTAAATGACATTAGGAACAGTTCATTTTATACAAAAAGAAACTTGCTTTTGTATTTAAATGACATTAGGAACAGTTCATTTTATACAAAAAGGAAACTTGCTTTTGTATTTAAATGACATTAGGAACAGTTCATTTTATACAAAAAGGAAACTTGCTTTTGTATTTAAATGACATTAGGAACAGTTCATTTTATACAAAAAGGAAACTTGCTTTTGTATTTAAATGACATTAGGAACAGTTCATTTTATACAAAAAGAAACTTGCTTTTGTATTTAAATGACATTAGGAACAGTTCATTTTATACAAAAAGAAACTTGCTTTTGTATTTAAATGACATTAGGAACAGTTCATTTTATACAAAAAAGATTGCTTTTGACTATCATAACAGTTTGTATTTCTAAAAAGATTGGACTAATTAACATATTTGTTTGTGATTTTTAACACTGAAGACAAAAGGAAACGAGCTACTTCTTTGTTTACCAATTATTCTAAGAAAAGTAAACATGAGTAAAATGATTAACAAAAAAACAAAAGCAATACCTAAAGAGATATTATCATAAATAGTAAGAAAGTACAGTGTAGTACATTGAGAGTAGAAAGTGAACCATGGGTTTACTTTCAGCAGCTTCGTAACTCACTTCCACCTATTTTGTCATTAAGTTCTCACATTCCATAAGCGATGTTTCTGACAAAGGGGGAAGGAATGGCTATTTTCTGGGTCGGCTGTTGTTTTGAGTCAATGGTATGTGCAGATTTTCGATCCTCTCTAGTATTCATCATCACTCAACTGTCAATCTATCTCATTAACCCTTATTCTCCAGTGGTTTTTCAGCCTCGATACGTGGTGACTCATTAGTAGAATCAAATATAAATGAATAAAATTGTTGTTATTTTCACATAACGTCCGGGGACGTCCTCGGGAAGTCAGGCAGATACTCTATCTGTCCTAACTTTTTTGTGGGCGTGATAGAACCTGGTAGTGCCCATATCCGCTCCAGGCCACATACAGTATTTGGTGTTTCCTAATGGTCACCATTTAGTACTGGCCAGGCTCAACGTTGATTAACTTCGGTGATCTAACGGGAACCGGTGTGTCAATGTTATCATGGCGTATAATAAAATTATCTAACGTGAAAAATGGTGTGCAAGGTACTGTGCAACAGAATTCTTCTTACTGAACAATACTCTATGCTTTGATAGACTAATTGAAGTCAACGGCGTGGAGCGATCATCTCCTATCTACCGGGTACTTAGGTGGCAGATAGGGAAAGAGCCTTCACACATGGAGATTAACTGGCAGTCTACTTTTGGCTAAGATCAAAGTGTAGTATTTGTTCCGATGGATACTACACCCCATAGACTGGTATTGTCTTGGCCTTCGGGTCTTGATTTACACCGGTCTATGGTTCTGTCCTGTGCAGTTCTAGGAGGTCCACCCTCCCAGGCTTCGCCTCCCCTCTTTGGGGAGGAGTAAGTTTATTGCTTACTGCCTGAGGCGCCCCTACCGGGGAATGCCGACGGGGCTGCCCAGGCAATTTTTAATGGTCAGAGTGCTCACCTCTCGGGCGCTGGCTTTTCCAACCCCACTTTCCCGACCCGACCTTGGGTCACATTTTACTTGTGGGAGTAAGATAAAACTGGCCTTGTGTCTAACTCCTGGAGAGGAGTAAATAAATACTCATAGGATATATGTGAGATATGCTGTAGTCAGGTATATCTCTATGAAATGCATAAAAATAACCGATGTAAAGTTTAGAATTGGCAAGTATCAGTCGCCATAAAAGCGGTTGACCGTGGTTGGTTATGCACTTAGAGTCAACCACTTAAAAGCGTTGGGTAAAGAAGGGCATCCTTCATAAAACTTTTGCTTCAAATAAACCTGCATGGAGATTTCCAGACATGCAGTTAGCCAGCTACCTGGACAGGGCCCACAAGTGAGGATGATGCCCTTCAACCTGCACGTTAACAAAAAAACAAAAACAAAAAAAAAAAACGATGAAGAAGAAGAAAGGGTCAAATCAAGAGTAATCAACATTATACAAGACTATGTCAGTTACTTATGTTTAGACATTTTTATTTTAATTTCCTAATAAGTTATCATTTATTGAGACTAAAAACCATTCAAGCATAAGGGCTAATGAGAGAGATAGATTGTCGGTTAAATGATGAAGAATATTTTGAGGGGATTGAACATAATGAAAATTTGATGACTTATGAGCACAGTTTATGACAAGTGTTTAATAACTTTAGATTTCAAGATGACTGTGCTATAACTCTCAGGAAAGCAATCTTGTGGCAACGTGTTCCAGATAGAAAGTTCTTCCAAAGAAACTGTTCATGGAAATTCTATTTGATGTTAGGCACATGAATGAAGAAATGAAAGTTCTTTACAGTTGTGGTAGATAGTCAGATTCTTGCTATGAAAGCTTTACAAGGAAGAAACAGAGATTGAAGCTCAGTCAAGCAGCTTACATGGAAATAACGATAGAATAGAGAAAGATTAGCAACATTTGTGAGAAAGGGGTGGTTAAGAACAGAAGAGATCATTCCCCACTAGATTGCGAAGGCAAGAAAGAGTGATCTGAGTGCCACCTCCTCAGACGTGGTAGAAGTACTCTATCTTAGGATGTATCTGACTCTTATATAGGTATTTTATTTACCTATTATCCAGGAGGTTAGACACAAGGTCAAGTGTGGGTTTTTGATGAATATGTTTCTGTGGAACGAATTGATTTCGAACACGGTACACCCAGGTTCTCAGTCCGCGTCGTTGACCACTTAGCCACCATGCCATCCTTTCATATAGGTATAGAATGGCATCAGGAGTCAGATATTCTTTTGGAGCAGGAGAATCATCCAACCATTTTTCCAGCAACTTTAACAGATTGGATATAAATCTTCCATTTTAGATCGGAAATGAAAGTCAGTCTTAGGAACTTATCAAAACAAAGGTCTCTCTCAAGGAGAGAGTCATTCATTTCGACTGGAGCAAAAAAAAAGGATCTGAGTGTTGGTGGTGAAAAGAGAGAAGCTGGATTTTAAAAGTGTTAAAAGTAACAAACCACTCCCCCCCTCCCATTGCCCCAGATCAGAAGAGAGAGAATCAGCAAGATATTGATCATCAATGCTCTTTAAAGTGTAAACATTCACAGCAAGAACATGTCTCGCTACAAACCACAGCAAAGAACTTTCCTTTCTCTCTGTACCAAAAACAAAACGAAACTTACATGAACAAAGTTTATTTCCTAGAACATTCCATCAATGGAACAGAATACTATGGGGCTGCTTCCTAACTGACTACAACATGGTCGTCTTCAAGTCTAATATAAAAAAATACTTGTTGAGCCATCCTCTTGGCTAATCAACTAAGTAATTTTCTGCCCACTCCACCCATCGTTTCCAATCCTCTCGTGGTGGTGTTTATCATCAAACTAACAATCTAATCCTTACCTTTGAGTGGCTCCCGGGCCTCGATAAGCGCTAACCTATTAATAAAAGTAAAACAATTTCTCTTTCCCTTTCATGTCAAATGAATTGTTCCTATTTCTGTTCTGTTGGCACCCCAAAAGCTAAATTGAGACACACATCCAGTCTCCAAACTGGACCATCTGTTGATACTTAAAATCGTCGGAGTCAAAGATTGTACGATTCAGCTGATGGCCAATCAGAAGTTATTTGGCAACCAGCGAAAACATTAGCCAACTTCTTCATTGGTATGGACATGTGAAACGCTCGAGTGGTGCCATCAAGGTGATTTGGAGATCCCGGTAGGGGGGGGGGGCGTAAATACCTTGAAAAAAAAACTGCTGCAGAGAGATTGCATAGCGTAGAGGCTCTCTGCAGTTGATCCTCATGATAGAGTTTCTTGGAGGTGTGGAGTGAGATCTGCCATGCATGCAACTCGCCAGTTACATGGACGGAGGCTGACCAGTGTGCATGATGCCCCTCTACTTGCATGTTAATAAAAAGAAACGATGATGATGATAGTGATGATGATGACAGCAGGAACCTTTACAACATGGCTGAATATGTATATTATGAAATCTGGTATTTCCAGCAGGTTTATACGTTGTTTAGGTAAATATTCTCATTAGAGATCTATGAATACACCTTTAGAAATAGACATTGGCTGTAAAAGACCCCTCACCACCACCCCAAAAATAATTTCTGGTAGGTGATCAACTAAATTTCACCTCCCATACCCTGTAAAACATTCACATCAAGAACTTGTCTACCTAACACCATTGCAAAGAACTTTCCTCTTCCTCTGTGTACCTAAAACTAAACGGAACTTCCATGAACAGAGTTTCTTTCCAAGAACTTACCATCTGTGGAACAACAACCACGGGCCTGCTTCCCTGCTTACTACAATATAGTCTCATTTCAGCAAGTACTTGTCAGGCCGTTCTCTTAAATAATCAAATTCTGTCATATCTATCATTTCCGATCCTCTAATAGTATTATCATACCAGTGACACTCCTATTAACCCTTATCCTTGAGTGGATTTTGGCCTTGGTCAATGGTAACTCATTAGTATAAGACTTAGTCCTCTTTACTTCCCCATGTTCTCTTCAATGCTGTCCTTTTCAAAGTGACTCCTTAGAAATAAGTTGTTACCTGATGCATCTGAAAGCAGCAAACCTCCAGCAAATAATAATAATAATAATAATAATAATAATAATATACTTCCAATCTGTGGAACACGTTGCCACAAGATTGCTTTCGTAGGGGCTACAACATGATCATCTTCAAATCCAATAGCAATAAACACTTGTCATACACCGTCCTCATAAGTACTAAAATTTTATTAATTTCATTCATTATTTTCAATCTGCTCATAATATTCATAATCATTAAACTGACATTCTATCCATGAGTGGCTTTTCAGCCTTGATAAGTGGTGACTGTTTAATAATAATAATACAAAAAATACACTTCAAATTGCTATCACAGTATGGCATCACACCCAGGAGCCTCTATTCTACACAAAAGTCTAATAAATAAAAAACTATGATCAAAATTAAAATGTAATGCTGCTGCTTCGAAAACGGTTTCAGTCACAACAACGGCATCATGGAAATGATTGCACTGATCGATTTCAATAATAATAATTTGGTATCAAACAACCTTGTGACACAACAAACAATAACAAAAATAAAAACAAAATATGGTTTGCAATTCTAAAGTCGGGCTGGATTTAAATTAGATTGAGACTGCAGTGATTCCTACACATGAATGCGAAAATAATGGAATGTGTCAAATAGTAGTTGGAGTTTCGGTCGCTTCAAAGAAGACACGGATAGCAACAATTGTAAACGATTGCACGCACTTCACTTAGTGGCTTACAAAAGCAATAGATGGAACATTCAAGGCTGGAGAACTGTACGTTTTCTATTAAAACTAATTTTATTTTCACATTGAAAAGAAAAAAAATAAGGACTAAACTAAAGAGAGCTTTAACGAGTTCTGTGCTACGCCCACACAAGTCGTGTAAATGTGAAGTTAATACCAACTAAATCAACCTGAAACTTAATTTATATTTCAGTTAAATCTAATTCAATAATACATTACGATGAGATTACAAGAACCAACTTTAACTACTCGCGCTCTCTCTCTCTCTCTCTCTCTCATAGATTGTTAAATAATACGAGGAAGAGAGAGGGGGCAGACAGAGAGATCAGAGTAATAACTTTGCCATTAACAACTGATTAAATAAGATAGTTTGAAGTTTAGTTATGAAATAGATTTGTTCATTATTCATATAATCAATAAGCCGAATTTGAAAGGGATTAACAAATAAAACAGAAATGTTATTTGTTAATCTCTAACAACAGATGTTTACACACAAGTTTACCAACAATGTCACCAATCAGTAAATGCACCGGATTACCACGAGATGATCGTAAATGTATTCGCGGTAAAATGGAATTGGGTATTATTATAAGACAAGCATATATATATATATATATATATATATATATATATATATATATATAATGCTTGTCTAATAATAATACCCAATTCCAGAGAGACATATATATATATATATATATATATATATATATATATATATATATAGAGAGAGAGAGAGAGAGAGAGAGAGAGAGACGTATATATATATAGATAGAGATATAGAGACGTATATATATAGATAGAGAGACTATATATATATAGATATAGAGACTATATATATATATATATATAGATATAGAGACGTATATATATAGATAGAGAGACTATATATATATAGATATAGAGACTATATATATATATATAGATAGAGACTATATATATATAGAGAGAGACTATATATATATATAGATATAGAGACTATATATATAGAGAGAGATATATAGACTATATATATATATATATATAGACTATATATATATAGAGACTATATATATATAGATATAGAGACTATATATATATATAGATATAGAGACTATATATATATATATATATAGATATATAGACTATATA
>OY744533.1:60637411-60744911 GCA_963556195.1 Sepiola atlantica | reverse complement strand
AGAGACGTATATACAGATAGAGAGAGATAGAGACGTACATATAGAGAGAGATAGAGACGTATATACAGACAGAGACGTATATATATAGAGAGAGATAGAGACGTATATATATATATATAGAGAGAGAGATAGAGACGTATATATATAGAGAGAGATAGAGACGTATATATATAGAGAGAGATAGAGACGTATATATATAGAGAGAGATAGAGACGTATATATATATAGAGAGAGATAGAGACGTATATATATATAGAGAGAGATAGAGACGTATATATAGAGAGAGAGAGATAGAGACGTATATATATAGAGAGAGAGATAGAGACGTGTATATATATATAGAGAGATAGAGACGTATATATATATATATATAGAGAGAGAGAGAGATAGAGACGTATATATATATAGAGAAAGAGATAGAGACGTATATATATATATATAGAGAGAGAGATAGAGACGTATATATATATAGAGAGAGAGATAGAGACGTGTAGATAGAGAGAGAGATAGAGACGTGGAGAGATAGAGACGTATATATATAGAGAGAGATAGAGACGTATATATATAGAGCGAGATAGAGACGTATATATATAGAGCGAGATAGAGACGTATATATATAGAGCGAGATAGAGACGTATATATATAGAGCGAGATAGAGACGTATATATATAGAGAGAGATAGAGACGTATATATATATAGAGAGAGATAGAGACGTGTAGATAGAGAGAGAGATAGAGACGTGTAGATAGAGAGAGGGATAGAGACGTGTAGATAGAGAGAGGGATAGAGACGTGTAGATAGAGAGAGGGATAGAGACGTGTAGATAGAGAGAGGGATAGAGACGTGTAGATAGAGAGAGAGATAGAGACGTGTAGATAGAGAGAGAGATAGAGAGAGAGAGATAGAGACGTGGAGAGATAGAGATATAAAAATAGAGAGAATGTGACTACTGTTTGTTCTGTGATGATACGTGGTAGGCTTCTTGACCCACTTGCCACAGCGGAAAGATGTCAGAATCCAATGTGGATATAATTTTGCTGACCCCCCCCCCTTCAACATCTCCCGGGAATAGGGAGGGGGGGGGGTAATATGTGGATAGAAACAGGAAAATAAATTCATTTCGGAAACGACCAAAAAGTACAGATCTTTTGAGTCGGGAAGAAAATTGTAGTTTCTTCCATTTTCAATAACCACTTTCACCTAGATTGCTGTTTCTTTCTCAAATTTTAAAATCATTCACGGAATCTTTCATAATATTTAAGTTAAGAGAATTTGATCAAATTACAGACTGACAAAATAAATAAAAATCTAAAGTAATGGAAGGGGTAGAGGGAGAAAAGTTAAGGCTGGATGACTTACAGAAAGAAAAGAAAAGAATTAAGTTAAATGACTCTTTCCTGGCGTTCAGGCTAGGATCAGAGTGTAGTATCTGTTCTGTCCTCGGTCGGAGGAAAAAAAAATCCTTCTTGGCTGGGGCAATTTTAATTTTTTGTTCGATCCAGAGTGCTCTTTTTAGGGGAGCTGGATGTTCCTCCACATAAACAAACGACCTTGTGTCTAACTTTGCTCTCGCGAGGAGGCAAGTAAATAGGGAGTGAAGCGCACACAAACTCATTGCCAAGTCAACATTTCAAAAGAGCTGCAATACAAGAAGCGCGATATTGATTTTTGCAGTCACCTTTGATTTTGTTCTCAGCATAAAAATTGTATTCTTAGAACAAAGTCAAAGCTGACTGCAAAATCAATTAAGCTTTCTTTTCGAAATAAATCTCAACACAATACGCGTCTTTAAAGTATGACATTTTAGATTGAAAAGAGAAAGAAAAAAATGACGTAAAAAAAAAAAAAAATCAGATTCAAAATCCCATATTGACATCTGCTTTCGAAAGTCTGGTTTCAAGCAGACACACCTGGATGAAAAGAAAGAAAGATGATTCTTACACAATACTACATCATCATCAGCAACCTCATCACCAGCAGCAGCATCATTATAGCAGTTTCAGGAAATTAACCCTAAAGTCTAAAAGGAACCGTTTTCTTTTGAGTAGAGTGAATAAAGAGTATTTTTAAATAGAATTTGTCAAAAAAAAAAGAAAGAATTCTTTTATTTAAAAAATAAATAAATAAATAGAATGTGTCCGTAAACAAAGAATGTTTTGTTTTGTTTTTTCAATAAGGACGGGGGAGGAGGGGAGGGGATCTTTTTCCTTAGACTAAAAACAGGAATATGATTAAATTTTTCGTTCATAGACGAGTAAAAAAAGCATTTCCCCCCTCCCCTCCTTCCCAGTGTCATAGAATCACCTGGTGCAGCTATGTTTACAATTTCACACGTACTATTCGAACAAAAGATTCAAAAGTTACTCATAGTATTTTTTGTTCGCCGTCTTACAGTGGAAAAAAGGAAATGTAGTCTGTAGAAATAGCAGAATTAAATTTTGTGTAAACTGGTAAGATAGAAATTCACTTGTTTGAAAAGTAAATTATTAGATGGAAGCAAGGAGAGAGAGACATAGAGTAGGAGAGACATAGAGCAGGAGAGACATAGAGCAGGAGAGACAGAGAGCAGGAGAGACAGAGAGCAGGAGAGACATAGAGCAGGAGAGACATAGAGCAGGAGAGACATAGAGCAGGAGAGACAGAGAGCAGGAGAGACAGAGAGCAGGAGAGACAGAGAGCAGGAGAGACAGAGAGCAGGAGAGACAGAGAGCAGGAGAGACAGAAGGAGAGACGTAGAGGGACAGACAGAAGGAGAGACGTAGAGGGACAGACAGAAGGAGAGACGTAGAGGGGCAGACAGAAGGAGAGACGTAGAGGGGCAGACAGAAGGAGAGACGTAGAGGGACAGACAGAAGGAGAGACGTAGAGGGACAGACAGAAGGAGAGACGTAGAGGGACAGACAGAAGGAGAGACGTAGAGGGACAGACAGAAGGAGAGACGTAGAGGGACAGACAGAAGGAGAGACGTAGAGGGACAGACAGAAGGAGAGACGTAGAGGGACAGACAGAAGGAGAGACGTAGAGGGACAGACAGAAGGAGAGACGTAGAGGGACAGACAGAAGGAGAGACGTAGAGGGACAGACAGAAGGAGAGACGTAGAGGGACAGACAGAAGGAGAGACGTAGAGGGACAGACAGAAGGGGGAGGGAGAGAGAGAGAGAGAAGAAGAGAGACCTTTTTAAGAGAGATTCTTATGGAAATAATAATATACAGACTACTTCAGTCTGGATTTCCTGACATTTATCAAAAATTAATGATGTTGCAAAATAAATTCAGTGTTTTTGTTTTTAATTTCAATGCTTTATTTTAATTGGAAAAGGGTTTTAACTCTTGAATTTAAGACACCATTTTCCAAATGTTGAAATGTCAATGTTATTCCTTGGCACACAGTTTCAAATTGTCATTGTCATTCATTAGTTGGAGTATAAGACCTCACACCCCACCTCGCAAAGTGATTGCATTTCTATTCAGTTCACAAAGGATGCCATTCAACAACCAGTTTTTGGTTGTCAATGAATGTTAACATGTTTTATTTTGTAAATAAAACCAATATCTGTAGAGATTATGACAAGAAATAAAATCAAAATTGTTTTGCATTCGAAATCTTCTCAAAAGAAGGTTTAGTATACTATTCTAAGAATAGCCATTATTATTATTTTAGACATAAGAATCAGGTTGTGTACAATTTCAGAGTCCCATTTGCAAAAGATTCGATTTGTAGTTTTTAAATTACATTGCAATTCTTTCTAAGAGAACATGTCTTTAGTTTTACATAATTATATATATATTACCACGCTTTAAATTGGCATTTATCGACCTTCTTTCTGACTGAAGTGGTTTTTTTCTCATTATTGAGTTTTTCCCCCCTCTAATATTAAATTTAGCAAAACAAAATACTAAGTTCTTAAAAAAAAAAAAAAAAAAGAATCGATATTAAATTAAATCTTTTCACTTCAATTACGAATCGAATAATCGTAAAGAATGAGGTCTTTTGAACAGAGAATTTGGGACACTGAGACAGTGCACAACGTAAAAATCATTTGCAAAAATGATTTCCTTCGACTTTTATGGAAACAAAGGAAAAAGAGTTGTTAGTTACTAGGAAAAAAAAACTAGTGGATAGCAGCAGCAGCAGCAGCGGCGGCGGCGTTACTAAGTCGTGTTTTAGTATGCGACCGGAGTTGTACCTTTTATATTGTTGCTTTTCTACAGGCGAGACAAATACAATAAAAAGTGAGGCTTTGCTAAATACCAAGAAAAAAATCTGACCCATTGGGTCACTCATTAAGCTGGTTATATTGTTTGAATCGGGAATAAAGTGAGATTGAAAGCTAGTTAATATAAAAAGACCAAATTAAAAAATAGCCCTTTTCTGCTCGCTATACCTCCATTCTCAAACTACGGATTAAATAGTATTACTACTCGAGGTGATATTTTCTTTTGTTTATAATGGATCATTCCAATCTTTTTATTCTTTCCTTAACTTTCGACTGGGAGGGGGGGGGGATATAAAATAAGAGTGGAGGTAATCAAACATAACAGAGAGTAAAATATAGAAATTAAAAACGAGATAGGTCACTTTGTGAGTCCCTATTAGGATTTACTTGCCTCCCCACGAGGGCAGAGTTATACACAAGGTCGATTTTTAGTATGGGGAAATCCAGCTCCCTGAAAAGGGACACTCTGGATTAGAACAAAAACTAAAATTGCCTTAGTCTAGAAAGATTTCTCCTTCACCATGTCTAACTTTGCTAAAGGTAAAATATACTTACGATGGATAAAAAAGACAAAATAAAAATGAAAAGATAATTTTCGATTCCTTTTTTAATTAAATCAGTAATTTTTAATTTAATTCTTTTTCTAGTGCTGTGAAATAGGTTTGTTTCAGTGTAAAAAGTGAAGGCAACGATGCCGCGTTATTTATACTCAGCTCTTCGAGATGGAAGAAAAAGAAGAAACGTACATCGTTCTAAAACGTGTAAATAGGTTAGAACAATCAGCGAGTGCACCCCTACTTAGGGAAAATGTGTAGAGAAGATTTTTATTGGCGACCGCCGACCCATTGAGCGAGATAAACCCCCTCCAAGCCCCGCGCGCATGCCATGCACAGGGGCACTCTGTCCTCCGTTCTGTCTGAGGAGGACATCCTACCAAGCATTAGCTCCTCATCCTCCTTATTGAAAAGGGGATTGGTTTATTGCCGGTTGCCTGAGGCGCCTCCATCGGGGAATGCTGATGGGCTCGATCACGAATTTTGCAACCACCCAGAGTGCCCCCCCCCATGTTAAATCGAACTCTTGACTAACCTTGTTGTGGTGAGAGACAAGTAAATAAACACACGCACAATAAAGACCCCCCCCCCCAATCTCTCTCTACAATAATTAACGTGTTTTTACAACCCTCCGAAAAAAGAAAAAAGATATAATATATTCAAATTATATGAACGACTTGAATAAGGAGTGCGGTAATAGAACTATTAAATTACGTTTCTTGAACGACGTTTTCGTAAAACCTCTTATCGTCATGACAGAGGAACAAAAAAAGGGGGATAGAGAGAAAGGGATAATTTTGGGGTTGTAAGGCGGACACATAAGTGTAGACAGACGGCGGCGATGATGATGATGAGATAACGATTTGAGAGGCCAGGGACAGGGAATTGAAAAGTTGATTAAAAGATCCCAAGGACAGGGAATTGAAAAATTAATTAAAAGATTCGTCTCTTCATTAAACTATCGATAATCAGAGAAAAGGGGGGAAACGAAAGAAAGAAAAGGAAGCAAGTCAGCATCTACGAAGATGAGATGTAGCGTTATCAAAGGATGAGGGGGGAAAGACAACTAGAAAATGAAATTGATCTTTTTTTGTTTTACATGAAAAAAAAAAAAAAGGAACGAAAGAAAGACTAAAACTTGACATAAATACATATTGCATTTTATATGTATGCATGGCAAATCGTCTTTTACGTTCGGTGGCAACAATCAGATTGATTCATAACAGGTACTAAAGAGAGAACAGTAGTAAAACCACATTCTTTTCAAAAGGAACTCAATTCTATACGTTCATTCCATTTGTAGTTTTAAAATCACATTGCAATTTAAGACTAAAAAATATTCATGAAAATTTAATTCAATATCGATTCTTTTTCTTTTAAGAGAACATGTTTTGTCTTTTTTTTTTTGCATATATTTCTTTCTTTTTTTTTTCGTTTTACCAAGTTTTAAATTAGGATCATTTGTCCTTCCCTAAATCAGACTTAAGTATTTTTTTGGGGGGGGGGGGGGTATTCGGAAGAGTAGCCCACCCCTGATGTATACGTTTAGCTTTTGTAAGTATGGATGTTCAGAATGACAATAATCATGATAAAAATCTAAAATCTAGATCAATGATTTACATAAAGTTAACAGAATGGAATAAAAAATAATTAAAAAAGTCTTGGAATTCTTTTTTATATTATGTTAAAAAAAAAAAAAAAAAGTAACGTCATAGATTTTTTTCATTACAGATATTTCTTCGAGAAAATTCGTATGTGTCAAAAAATATTAACTTTTTTATTTATTAATGCTAAAAAAATTAAGTTAATAAAAATTAATGTCATGAGATTTAAATATTTTGTATTTTTTCTGTGTTTACAAATAATTTATTTCTTTAAATTTCATAATACAATCAGATATAGTACAATATATTTTTTATTTTTTTAAATATAAATAAAATAAGTTGTTTTTTTTTTTTAGATTTTTACAGAGTCGGGTTATTTTTACAGAGTTTATTGTTTTTTCGACCATTCATACTTACAAAGGCTAAACGTATAAATCAGGGGTGGGGTACTCTTCCGAATAACCTTTTTTTTGTCTCCCATTATCGAGTTCTTTTGTTTTCTCATATCAAAGTTTACCCCCCCCCAAAAAAAAGCTACTAAGTTAACAGTAATCATTACTACTGACGACATAAATTAAAAGGAAATATCGTTGAGAAATTAGACCAAAATGTCTTGTGACCTATTTGCGTTAAAAATGTAATACTGTTTTAAAAGAAGTCATAAGCAATTTAATTTACCGTAAATAGTGAGCGAGTAAAATAATTGAGTTATGTATTTACTTCTTGTCCATAATGAAGATGGCTGAACTCGGTCACTATTTACGGTAAAGAAAATTGCTTAAAACTTTAACTATTACATTTTAACGCAAATAGGTCACAAATAAGTAGGAAAAGCAAAATAAACGTTTGTTTTTTTTTACGAATTTCCCAACGATATTTGCTTTAAAATAATTTATGTCGGTAATAGTAATGACTACCAAGTTCCCTTGAAAAATAAAAATAAATGAATCGATTTTAAATTGAATCTTTATTACTAACTACACCTTAAATTACAATGTAATTTAGAAACTATAAATCGAATAATCGTATAGAATGAAGTCCCTTTTGGAAAGAAAATGTTGGACTCAGGAACCTGAAAACGTAGATCAGATAATTCCATCATTTTTTATATTTTAATGGAAGTATGGATGCACTCTAGAACACGCCAGCAATAAAAAAAAAATGCACTCCCACTTCATCATAAACAAAAAGACTATTACAAATCAAAGCATTATTAAAAGGAGTGGAGGACCTTAAATAAAGTTTCTAAGAAAATATATGTTTACCTAGTTTTACTAACTCGACGTTGTCCGGGAGTCTTTACTTTCGATTTTGTTTCGCCTTTTTTTTTTAAATAAGATTTTGAAAGTTAAATTTAATTATTACGCTATTTGGTCATTAAATAAAAAATTGAATCAAACTGTTATAAAAAAAAACTAATTAATTTAATTGTTAAGTTAATCTCTATTTATAAAATTATTGGATGTGAATAGCTTCCAAAACTTTCAATATATGAGAATTTGCTAAAGAATTTTAAAACCAGAAATGACTTTCTATTCGACAGTTTAAATGCTTTAAAATTCCTTTAAAATTTTGAAGAGTCACGAAGTAATTTATTTTTGTTGTTGTTAACTATTAACAGAAAATTAAAGTGGCTGACGTATCTACAAAGAAATCGAAATGCATTATAGTGGAGTTAATCTCATAATTCATTTTTAAATTTTCGTTTTAATTTATGCTACCAAATATTTTATTTTAATAGTAAATAAAAAAATGTGGATGATTATGAGAAACCTAGACATGAGAAGTGGTCGTATAGTAAGTTGTATAACACAGACTGCATTGAAACCCTTACAAAGAGATGTTCATTTTTTTTTTTTTTGTTGACCTCAAAGTGATTTTTAAAAGATTTGGAGTAGTTCTTTCTTCCAAGCTTTTTAATATATTTTAAGATATGTTTCCAGAAAGACACAAATAAACCAATAAAATTTATCAATTTAACATGTAAGAAAACATGCAATTACAAAATACTTATTGGCATAATTATTTAAAATATTCCCCCCTTCCTCAGATTGTCTGGTTGTGGTAGGTACGTACCTACATCTGTTGTACACATAAAGACAAAAACATTCAGTAAGATTTCTTTTTGGTCAAATCTACTAACAAAGTTTATTTAATTCATTTTACATTAAAATGATGTGTTTACTTTAAATAAATTAAATCCAAACCTTTTTCAATGTAAGAGTTAATCTCTCTCTTTCATATATATATATATATATATATATATATAAATCAAACACTTGAGAGAAACACAATTAGGAAATTTATGTTGAATGGAAGGAAAATAAGAATTTGCGAAACTGCAAATTTAGCAATTTATATTCCAACATGCAACAGCCGTGAAGAAAAGAAATTAAGAATTCTGTTACTTTTCAAAATTAAAACGTTTTTAATTTGTTTGGTAATAATTATTATTATAAAGGCAATACAGTTGGGAAATCAAAAAACAATTTATTTTGCTTTACCTATTCATTTGTGACCTGCATATAGAAGTTGTATGCCTTTTAAGTTGCATAAATATCGATTCTGAGCAAAGTAGCCATCTTGTTTAACGTAAACAAGTGGCGAAAGAAGTTGGCTAGTTTGCTCAGAATCAGTCTTTGTGCTACCTTCTATTAATTTAAAAAAAAAACACAAATGAGTATTTATTTACTCCTCTCCAGGAGTTAGGCACAAGGCCAGTTTTATCTTAATCCCACAAATGAGTATTGATTTACATCAGAAACCAAAATAAATTGTTTTTGACTAATTTCCCAACTGTATTTCCTTTTAAATAATCCATGTCGTTAATAGTAATAATTACCATGTTTTTAAAATCCATCTTGAGGAGAATCGTTTATGTTTGTGTATTTTAAAACTAAAAATGCCATTGTCATTGATCATGTGCTGTGTATAATACTTGACATTGTTGATATTGAAAGCGACAATCGTTTATTTCACGATTTCTTTAATACACATACTTCAAGCATGACAAGAATGCGACCGTTATATTATATTTTTTCCGTGTTTGTCTCCTCATCAACACAAATTAGAGGATCATCGTGAAAGTCAGGGCTACTCGATCTGAGTTCAACCTCACATGTCTGTCATGCGTATGCATATCTAACCAACAAGAAATGCTACCTCTGAGACTGGCAAATGTCCACCTTGCCTATTATATGAATAAATAACACCTGAAAAAAGGTTTTAATTCTATTTTTGCCTAGGAAAGGATGATGTTAAAACAGAGGCTACAGCTTCTGTTTTCACTATTTAAAAAAAAAAAATTTTTTAAACCAGATTAACAGTAACACTAGAATCGATACTAAATGCTGAAGAAAATGAATGACGGATAGATTATTAATAGTAAAATTAAAATCGTTAACATTGAAATAATTTTTATTTTACTATCAAACAATTGTTGCTACTTATGTTACTACTTAGATGACACTCACTATCACTAATATATATATATATATATATAAAATTCTGTTGATTTGAATTGAATCTCTTTTTTTTTTCATTAAAATTTTAATTTAGAATATTAAATTTAGTTTAATCAAATTAACGTCAAAATATAAAACCCAATAAGTTAAAAAGCAAGTAATTACTTTACGTCTCAAAAGTATGTCAAGTAAGATGAAATAGATTTTACAGACGTTACACTAAGTAAAGAAAAAATGTGACGAAATTCTAACGTTATATTTATTTTATTTGGATAACTAATTTTGAAACGTTTTGGGTTTTAAGAAAATCATTTGTTTTTATGTAAATGAGATAAAGTGGATATCAATCACAGATTTATTACTTAAGTTGTTTTTTTTTTAGACAAAGTCTGTAAATGATGAGACGGAAAATGGTAAAGTCGAAAAAAAAATCGAAGAAATGATTTGCGCGGGAGAAAGCAAGAAAGAAAAATAAAAAATAAAGAAAAATCGATACAAAATAAAAATGGTTAAAAAAAGGACAAAAGAAAAACCAAGTGTTGGTGCCATGTCCAAGAAAAACGGCACTTGAAGTGTATAATAATAATAAAAAAAAAGATTTAAAAAAATAAAATAGATATAATGAAAATATATCTAAAAATATGAAATAAAGTGAAAAACAAGAAAAGAGGTATGCTTATAGATTATCGTTAACAAGATAATGGCATTATTTCATTTATGCTAGAATTGCCACCTTTGTAAATGTGACCGTCATCACGTCTGTCTTTGTTATAATTTCATTTGATACCAGGTCAGCCATGAAAAAAAAAAATTCAAATACTAATTTTTAGCGTTCGAAATAACAAATATTGGAAATGATTAGCACAATTAATAGGTTTTTAAAAAATGCTCTCAAGCTTTTAAGAAATAGATTAAATTAAAATTTCAGTTTGAAATCTCGTCCAGGTTCCGGGGTTCATAAGTTCAAAAAATAAAATAAAATAAGATGCATCTGAAGACGGTCGGAGGTTACATCGGCCGAAACGTTATAGATATAACAGCTAAGATGAGAATGGTAATTAAAATAAAAAAACAAAACAATACTAATTAATAATATTTAAATTAAGTTAAAAAAAATAAAAATTAAAAAAATATTTATAGCTTATAATTGAACTGCGATGATTTTTATTTTTTTATATTATTATAATACAATAAAAAATAAATCAAAAGAACGGAAGTTCGTTTTACAAAATTGAAATCGAATTAGAGGAATATATTTATTAATGGGAATAACACATAGTTGTGAATATTAGTAGTAAATAATTATTGAATTAATGTGAACATAATTATTTTGTTTGTGAATGAAGTTACATGCTTTATTTTTTTATGCTTTATATATACATATTTATATCGATATATGAATCATGCTGTGCTTTAAATGTATATAAAAAGTTTTTTTTAAATTATTATTATTATTTATTGCTGGAATTATAACGATTTCTTAGAGAGTGCTTCGAACTAAAAATCCTTCTTCCTTTTTCCAACCTTTTTTTTTCTTCTCTCTTTTGGGTTCCCCTGCCAGGAGAGCAAGCCCGGTTCCCAAAGCAGAAGAACTTATCTTTGCTCGATTTATCAGCTTTTATTTATTATTAATCTACTAATATATATATATATATATATATATATATATATATATAAACAAAAAATTAATTAAAAAAAAAAAAGACATGTTTTTTTTTTAAATATTTTTTACGATATTATTCACTCTCTACTTTCTACAAACAATAGTAACACAATTGCAACGATAATAAACAAATAAATATGCATACGTACACCGAGACAGAAAAAAAAAATATAAATAATAAATAAATAAATATTCACTTACAGACAATTCCACATTGTTAGTATCCTTGCCTGAGACTGCTCGGACAACACCAGACCGCCATTCCCATTCAGTAATTTTTGTAAGTTTTAATTTTCCAGGACTAGAAACGCATAGAAATCTTTTCCCGACAATTTCTTCCCGGTATTTATACGCCATTTCTTAAATTAGGTATCCATGGTGTCTTTTTTTCGCCATCAGATCAGCAAAAATAGACATAACGATAAAATCTCATGGAATGTCTTCGGCGTAATGTTATGGGGAGTAGGAATACATTCCAAGTGGGTCGGTCGCGAGGTCAGATCCAAAAAGTGCCTTTTCAATAAATAAATAAATAAATCTCCATTTACTATTATTATTATTGTTGTTGCTGCCGATCTTATATATCTATAGTACGCCTGGAAACAATAAAAGACATTTAGACAATAATTTCAGCTTGTAAAACCGATTTTGTAATACTTTTTATTGTACTAATTTAAGCATACACAGGGAGCGAGAGAGAAAGGAAATTAAACAGTTTTGTTGTTAGTTATCTACTTTACTTTGAAAAATATATTCTTTTGTTAAAATGGATTTTTTAAAAATTAACTACTCAAATTATTAAAAAAGCTAACATCTCTAAAAAATAAATGTAGAAAATATAAACAATGACGATCTATCGCGACGCGTACGGCGTCTCTCTTTTTTTAATTCTATTAAAATGTATTATTTTTGAATAATAATAAGGCATTGCGACACGCGTGTTGTAAGATTCCGCACCCCGTGTTTCAAATAGTCCCTTGTATGTTTCATGATTTTTAAAAAAATATGCTTAAAGTAAACAAGACTGAAGGCGTAAAACCAACTTAGAATCACATTCTTTTCAGACAATGTATGCAATTACTAATAAATAGTCTTAAATCGGACATTAAGTGTGGAAACTGAAATTGAAGGAAGAGAAGAAAGAAAGAAACAAAACAACCAAAAAAAATAAAAATAATACAACAACAGAAGCAGACGACACTTAAACACTATTTTTCGGCGCCCAGTCGTCTTATTTTATTTCTCGCGGCATTTAATTCCCGAGAAATTATTTAGGGCGAAGCAAATTATAAAATAATAATAATGCGAGACTAAACTGTCCATTTTTATTTTGACAAGTGAATCTGCAGCTTTTGTCATATGATTGTGACGTCATCGGTCGGCCGCCATGTAACTCAGTAAGAGAGTTTGTCAAGCTCCGACCTTCCACGGGGGAAAAACAACATTTTTAGTCCATTGATCGTGGCGTATATTACATTCGTTGCCCGTAGTGTGTGGATATGGTATCAACTCTTATATCTCGAATAGTTATGTAAGTATAAGTATTTCCAATCTCTCCATTTCCCTTCTTTTGTCAGGTTCACTTCTGAAGATAGCCTCAAAAAGGTGTATATCTCTTCTTACCCGAGAGAAACATGTAAAAATGAACGAAGAAAAATAAAAAAGACAATTTCTTAAAAAAAAGAAACATTGTTTTTTTACAGAAGAGAAAACCAACAACAATTGTTTGTTTTATTAATCTGAAAATTATTATTTGGTCTTTTTAGATTAAAAAAAAATTACTTTTAATTTATTGTTTGTGACTTTTTTTCTTTCTACGTCGGATTCACGAAAAAGGTAATACAGTAACCGGAAGTTAAATATTTGAAACTGATTCTTTTTTTTAATATATTTTTAACTGACGAAATTCGTTAATTTTTTATCCAGTTTTATTTTATATTTACATTCTGATATCTTTACATTTAGCATTAAAGTTTATCTATCTTTCTGATTAATCATAAAGCGAGGGGCTAGGTGTCTTTTTTATTTAGGAGACCCCGCCAACTAAAAATGGAATTGTGAATATGATACCTACTTGAATAGTAAATAAGGTTTACTTTTCCTTTTTATAAGTAAAATAACATTTTTAACCTATTCGTTGATTTAAACAATATATTCTATTATATCTTTTTTATCTACACCCAAATAATAAATACTTGAAATTCCTCTTCTCAGCTTACAAACAAACAAAAGAATATGATATTTGGCCTGCTTTTAGTCTTGAGAGACAATGGACACTCCCTGTCGGGGTCCTGCGCGAGGAGTCTATTGTGAGGCGAGGGTTGCGCAATCACAAAGGCAACTCTCCTGGACCGGTATTTCTTTTGTCTAGTGACAAGAAGTCCAGGACGACTGGAAGCAATGCCGGAATAAGCAGAGTAAGACTGGTGTTATTTCGAAGTTTTTCCTTCTGCTAGACTAGTTGCGCTACCAAGGCTTGAAAGTCTAGTGTATCCTATTCCTACTATTTATTCCATAACTGAAAGAAGACTACGTGAAAGTAAAGAAGCGCCAAATAATATATGGATTCATACCTTTGCCAAGGGTATTAGTGAAAATAATGCAGTAATACAAATAAAACGGATAATAATACAAAATATTATTCAAGTTTTGAATATTTTTGCTTGTATTTTAGATGTTTTTTTTTTTTAAATTAGATCTTTTAGTGTTGAAATGTCAATACAATCACAATGACTTTATTTCTTTTCGAACGTCGAACAAAGAGAAAAAAACTATTTAAAAAAAACCTAACAGGCTTAAATACTTTTAGATTAAAAATAACTTATTAAATATATGTGTGTGTGTGTAATTTCTCTTTATTGTGAATATTTTTATCCAAACAATATTATTTTCGTGGTACATAAATTAACGATTATTAAAGTGGCAACTGTCAGTCCCGCGCGTTTATTGATATGTGCTTTACTCGTTGTGTAGGTTTTCAGCGTCCTAAATTCTTTTTAACAAAAGAGAGACGTCATACATACGTATATTATTCGATTCATAGGTTATTTTTTTTTTTGTTTTTTTCTTTTTTTTCTTTACAATTTAAGATGTAACACATATTCGTAAATATTTAACCTATTGATTCTCTTAATGAGAAGCTAGCAAAACAAAATAGGCCTTAGAAAAAAAGAACTCCACGATGAGGGAGAAAAGAATTCTTTAAATAACAGGCAAGGACGATGGATCCTAATTTAAAACTTATTTTAAAAAAATATATGTAAATAAGAACATGTTCTCTTTCAAAAACAAAAACAAAAAAACAATATTAAATTATATCTTTTAATTAAAAACTACAAATCAAATACTATGACGTCTCATTTGAAAAGTAAATTTGGGACGCTGAAACCGTACTTAACTGCTTATCATGATTATTGTTGAAAAGTTTGCGTATCGGTATAAGATATTTTGTTTATTTCATTTACCTACTTCGATGTTGAATTTTCACTTAATAAATAGGAACATTATTATTTATTTTTTAGATTAAAAACAGTATTTTCGAGATTTTTTATTTTGGCGTGTTAAAAGATGTAAGAATACGATGAAAAATACAATTTAATACCGATTTAAATTAATCTTTTTTATTTTTTTAATGTGCAGCCAAACTTCAAAACAAATTTCCGCTTTGCGCAAATTTGTTTTGAACTTATAATTATTTTAAGTGTTTTTCTTTCTCTTTCGCTTATTGTTTGTCTCTAGTTTCTCCAATAATGTGAAGGTCATATTCCTTATTTCTGGCTTCGTTTCCCTTTTAAAGTGTTTAGGATGACTTCACTTGCAAATTCCACTTGTTCTTTTCATTAGTGTCACTTTTTGTTTACCCTATTTGGTTTCAAATTAACACCAATTATTCCCCCCCCCCTTTTTAGTTGGTGATTTTTTTTCTGAAGTATCTGTTGATTAAATTGTTTAAAAAATCCTTTTTTTTTCTTTCTTTAGCCTTTTTGTTTTATTTGTCTATAGATATATAGGAAAATCGTAATTTTCTGTTCGGCGAAATGTCAGAAACTACACAAGGTATATTTACAAACCTTACGTCATCAAATTTAGTCTGACACCCCCCTCCCATTTTGGTTATGTTAAAAATGGGGTCACCAAGGCCATGTAGGGGTTATAAAAACTACCCTTTTTATTCTATTATTTAACCAGTTTTACACACGCACACACAGGTATGTTTCAAAAGAAAGATGTTACCCACACTTTAAAAAAAAAATTATTTTAACTGCTAGTTTTCAATAAAACAAAAATGATCACAAACGAAAAAGATGTCATGTACTTGTTCATTTGTCATATGAATGTGTTTTTTTTTTAGTTATGACGAAATTACTTTATTAATGATGTCATTGTGTATTTTATAATAATTTCATTAAAATGATACTTTCAGTTAGACATTTGATATCCCTCTCCCGCCAATTAGTTACTGTTTACACAAACAAAACTCAAAGTTTACAGCAACCTTATTTGTGTTCAAAAAGTTTTAAGCCAATTTACTTTTCCGTGAATAGTGATTGAATGTTGACAGGAACCAATTACATACCCGGATTAAAAACGGATAAGGGCTGGAAATGCAGAAGCCAAGTATTCGCCCTTTACTTGCTTCTGGTCCGGTTATGTACTTAGTTCCTGTCAAGATTCAAAATGGCTACAGCGGACTATTTACGGTAAAATAAATTGGCTTAAAACTTATTTTAAATATTAAATTTTTAACGCAAATAGGTCACAAATAAGTAGGTAAAGTAAAATAAATTGTTTTTTGACTAATTTACTTAAAATAATTTATGTCTGTAATAGTAATGATTACCAAAACAAATGATTTTTGTTAGTATTTAGGCCGCCGTATCTCTTTTCTATGGTATTTTTTTTTTCCTAAACAAAAGTACATAATTTAATTGTATGGCGTTCTAATTGCTTATTATTATTATTTTTAATAATTAATATTACCATGTAAACAATGCTTTCTAACCAAGGACAACATTTCGTATATAATTTAATTGTTTTTTTTTTCTTCGTCTATTTCTTCTCACCTCAAAATAATTCGCATATATTTTAGTTATATAAATGAAGAATCATTTTCAAATACCAGGTGTCATTTCTTTATCAAATTGCTTGTTTATATAACGTCCCAAAACCTATTGCATTCTTATTTCATTATTCATAGTCTAATAGCAAGCTCACATGAACCCACGCGCTTCACCCAACCCTGTCCTCCGTAGATAGTTGAAGCCCTTCAGTTTTGTAAAGCCTTTTGGCTAAGATCAAAGTGTAGTATCTGTTCCGATGGATACTGCACGCCTGTCCTGTGCAGTTCTAGGAGGTCCACCCTCCCAGGCTTCGCCTCCCCTCTTTGGGGAGGAGTAAGTTCATTGCTTACTGTCTGAGGCGCCCCTACCGGGGAATGCCGACGGGGCTGCCCAGGCAATTTTTAAATGGCCAGAGTGCTCACCTCTCGGGCGCTGGCTTTTAACCCCACTTGCTCGACCCGATCTTGGGTCACATCTTACTTGTGGGAGTAAGATAAAACTGGCCTTGTGCCTAACTCCGCGAGGAGTAAATAAAAAAAAATCAATAACGGAATAACAGATCTGGGATCGGTTATTCGCTGCTATGACATTTTGTGGAGAGGACATATGCACTGCTAAGTATTGCGAAGCCATTGCATTGAGGGAGACCATGAACGACCTGATGACTAAAGGGAAGCCCCCAGTGAGGTCTTTTTTGATCTTTGCTTATAGTTATGCCATTCGCATCATTATCATAATTGCTTAGACTGTGGATACACATCAGTTTTTTTCTTTTCTTTTCTACTTTCAACTTCTATAATATGAGAACCTTATTAATAATAACTAGTTCTACCTACCAGGTGTTGCCCGGTAGTGATTTTATTTGCAATTTGCTTCTTCTTTTTTTGTAACTAAGCCGTTTTGCTTTTTCTTTTTTTTTTTCTTCCAAAATATTTTGTTCCAAACAAATATAAGTAAATTTGCATTCGTCACTACAGAGTTATGTCCTGTTTTTTTTTTTTTTAAAGATGGCGTCCCCATGAAAATAATTCCGATCCGATCAAAGTATTTTCTGGAAGGGATTTAACTATAACCAAATCGGAGGGGGGTACTGTTCTTAACAACATGCTGCTATTATCCACCAAAAGAACTGACTAGTCAAAATCAAATATTTCTTTATAGGTAGAAAGCTATCGATGACAAAAATTGAGAGACTGGCTTTACTTTATATATTAGATGTTTAGTTTGGTGTTAGCTTAACATTATCAAGACCATAGTGCACAGGAATGCAAGATGGTGCACTTGCAGCCCCCTTCACTCCCTAAAAAACTGCATTAAAAATCATGCGTGAATTTTTGCTATTTTTAACTAATACAGTATGACAACTTTATTATGTGTATTTAGATATTAGCGTAACCTTATCAAGAGTATAGGGGCTGAAAATGCAGGCTGGAGTGCTTGTAGCTGCTGAAAAAAAATATACATGCAAAAATCTTGCTCAAAGATTAACAACACCCTGGCGTGAATTGTGAATGCTATGGTGAGCAGTTTCGGGCATTCTTCTCTGATAGGGTTAAGCTAATTTCTTTTTCCTTGAGAGATATTTGTTTTGCAATCATAATTTCTTTTTCTATTCCTTCATTGTTGATTTGGCTTATGCAATATCTATTTGTGAGAATAAGATTTAATGTGCTATAATTGTTACTATATAGCATTAGTAATGAATCAACATTTTGGTTAATTTGAAGACTTTTCAGCAGAACTAGACCGTATGATCCGTTGCTTAAGTTTTGCTATTATATTACTTAGAGAAGTTTACTTGATATGGGAATGATATTCCCTGTGAACGGGAGATCTGGTTTTTAGGCTCTTATCAGAAATAGATAGCAGTGATAACGCCTACAAGATAAATTCTTTTTTTTTTTTTGTGTGTTTTTATACAGAGAGAAACTGGGAACCGTTACTTGTGACTTGCATATTTGAAGGTTTTTTTAAATGCTGAATTGATAAGGGGAAGTTTATTTTTAACATTGAGTAACAGTTTTTTTGTTTTTTTTTTCAATTAGCTGATCAGATTATTCTCTTTTTAAAAAAATTTTTTTTTTAACTTTATGAAGATCTGAAACGAGCTTAGTAGATTTTTAGACACTTTTTTATATATTTTTTTTTTTCATTTGAAAACTTTTGTTCACCCCCAAACATGGCTACTGTGATAAGGTCCAGATTTATAGGTGGCAACCTAGGCAGCAAGATGTTTGTTAACATTACATTTAGATTTCTTCACGTTGGTATGGTCGGGGAGCAGGGAGGGAATTTCAAAGGCAAGTGGTCCGAGGAAAGAAGTTATTAGAGTAGAAAATCTTCCATCATCACTGGACCTCTACAGTGAAAGGGTGTGATTTTGGTGCTAGTCTGGTGGATTGGGGATATTTATCTTGAGGGGGATACAAGTGCAGTAAGTTCATTCAAGCACATTCCATGGAAGTACTTGCAAAACAAGAACAGGGATATAACACTGCAGCGATGCGACAGGGGTGGGAACTTTGCAGACAGTGCGGGACTTGTATTTAAACATTTTTTCTCAATTTGGAAAAAAAAAAAAAATATGAGATGGCAATTATTTTTTTCTTCAAATGGTCCCCCTATAATAGTTCAATAAAAACAAGAAAAGATTCCAAACGGCTCGTCTGGTATTTTAAAACTGACACTTGACCTAATCTCAAAGGTCATGAGTTGGTAATCATCATCATCATCATCATCATCATATTCGGTTTTACATGCTGTCATGTGTTGAATGACTTTTAGAAATTGACTTCCAAACAAACCTATCTCTGGCCAGATCTTTATTTATTTCTCTTTCTCTCAAATTCATCCTTATCAATTCCTCCCATGCTTTCCTTGGCCTGACCCTGCCAACTGACCCTGATACCTCAACTGTTTTACATCTACTAACCCAAGAACTCTCATCCATTCATTGAAAGTGACCATACCAACAAAATGTCTTCTTCTGCACACATCTTCCTATACTGTCCAGATTTAATCTTTCTCTAAGGTCATCAGATCTGAGCCTGTCTTTAAGACTCGCATTACTCATCCATCGTATCATTATCATATCATTTCTCTCCATGCAACGAATGTCCTCAACCCTCACTGACCAGGTTTCACTTCCATACATCATCACACTTTGTACACATGCTTCATACTCTTCCCTTTGTCGACAGCTGTAACGCTTTGCAGTTTAGAAATGGCAGAAGTTCCTTGAACTTATTTGGCATCAGTAAACCATTCAGAATAGAAGAGCATACTTGATCGGCACAACTGTTCTTTATTTCAATGAAGGTGACTCCAATGCCACAAAGCCATGGATTAGTGAATCGGACTACTTATCCTGATATGGTTCCCTGGAAGAATTTCAATGTTTCGGAATTTTTTAGATGAGGATTGATAATTTGGATTTTTCAAACTACTGTTCTCTCTTGGATGTTATTCTCACAACGTTTTGGCCGATGTAATCCTTCGCCTTCTTCAGGTGCATCTTGTTGAGCTCTGGAAATCTGTACGGAATTTATTTAATCCATGGAGTGCGTGAAGATCTGCGCAAAGAAGATCTTGTACTGCCTTCGGTGTATCCCATGCATCCGTCTTTCTGACCAAATCCCAAGCAGCGTCATCTGTGCAACATGCAACACCACCAGCAGGCACTCTTCTTAAAAGGCGACTTTGCTGGTTTGGTTACATTCTTCGACGCCCTGAGGAAGAATTTATCCGCTTGTTGGTAGCCCCAATCACACTTGCAGTCTAGAAGAAGCACAGAGGCGGCCAAGTGAAGACTTGGATATAAAACTGCGAGGACAGACATGGAGCTGGTGGTTGGCTCCTGCGTTTTTGGTATTCATTGCTGGAACCGGGAATGGCTGAAGTATGCTAAGGACTCAGCTGCAGATCGGCGGGGGTGGACCGCCTTGACGCGAGATAGGGTGAACTTATTTATAATTTTGTCATTATTAGTATTATTTTCATTTTTTGTCTTCATGCACGCTAAAAAAACTGCACCATAATGACAAGGCAATGGTTAGATGGATCTGTTTAGTGATTCAACAAATAAACCGGTTGATGATGTCTCATGCTGAGGTGAGACGTTTAGTGAATGGCTTTCAACTTCTATCTATTGTCATTTCGTTAGTGCTGCCCTCTGCGATTATCATTAACTAACTAATCCCCTCCATGTCTTCAGCGGCTTTCTGTGTAGCTTTGGGTTATCAACATCGATGTGGGACACACTTTGGAGCGTTTTCGATATCTAACGGCAGGTGACGTGGCCGTACCAGTTGAGGTGTCACTGTGCAATGCAATTTCTCATGGAACTGTTTACAGTGAGACTGGCAACTTTGTCAGAACTTTTTAAATACTGGTTTGTTATTTATAGTCGAACTAGTGTTGTGATTCTGTTTTCATTGTCGCTACATATCAACCACTGTGACTACAAATCAATTTATGCAGACACCTGTAGATGACTTGGGATAGAGTGACCAACATTTGACAATTTGAACCAAAATAAGTACAAAGACTATTGTATATCTTTCACTAATACTCTTGGTAAACTTATGAACCTATCCCGCCTCCCTCCAGCTATGAGTGAAATAGTAGAGGAGATAAGACTCTCAAGCCTTGTTAGAGTAACTAGATGAAGGAAAACTCTGGTACACCAGGTAGGTCTCTGTCACTTGGCACATGATATGCCTCAGAACTTGAAAAAAAATTATTTTATGACATTGGGTTACCACTTATCAAGGTCAAAAACCACTTGAGGATAAGGGTTAATGAGATGGAATAATTGTCAGTTGAAAGATGAGGAATAATGAATGGTATGAACTAAGTTTGATTACTAAAGGGGCGATTTATGGCAAGTATTTGTTGCCATTGGATTTGAATACGCTTATGATGTACTCTGCAGGGAAGCAGTCCCACGATAAGATGTTCCACAAACGAGAAGCTCTTGCTAGAAGTATAGAAATTAGACAACGTCCATTTCTAATATTTGAAAAAACTTTATTGGTTGTCTTCGTTAACATGTGAATAAGAGGGCAAATGAAAGCGAAGGGTATTAGTGAATGAACACGTCCACGAATATGGATGAAGAGGAAGGGTTAGAAAGTCCACATGGTATTAAATAAATGTCCTGTTAGTAGGGAAAAGAAAGAGTTTATATATGAAGGATGTTTGTACAGTACACAGGTGTGGAAGTCAAGCAATGTTCATATATGTACGTATGTGTGCGTGTTGCATTAAGTAATCCACGTGTGTAGGCAGAAGTAGCCATGTTGGAATCTTCGGTCTTCTTGTCGAAGTCTAACCCTGGGTCAAAGGTCCGGTTGGGTTTCTGTTGAGTCTCAAGAGAGAAGTTTGAGAGATGGTCCGAGCAACGTTGAGTTTTTGTCAGTCCCTGCACGTAGGAAAGAAAAGAGGAAGTTTATCCTGTGTTAACCCTTTTATAATCTTTCATCACGTGATCAGCTCGCATGAGAGATGGCCTTTGATTGGACAAGCCAGAAAAGAAGTTAAATGCTTTCACCAATCAGAGCCGAGCTTAGAAATTAAGTACAGATTCAAAATCGTGATGGCGGCTGTCGCTGTAGTTATACGACTGCTACAAAGGAACCCTGTCCATGAAAATTCTGCCTTACTCTAGGCACATGGAGGAAAAAAGGAAAATCTTTTTCAGAGTTCTTGCTGTGAATGTCTTAAAGGAGGAAATAAAGAGCTCAGCCAAGCATCTTCCATGGGAATAAGATAAAGAGTAACGTCTATAGAGAAAAAAAAATCATCCCCGACTAGATTTCGAAGTCGATTTTGTACTCTGTCGAGACACGAAAGAGTGCTCTGAGTGGCAGTGATACTCCAGGCAGAGAGTGGGTTATGTTTTTCACAATGCACAGTTAACTTAAGTCAAGTGTGGAATTATGGTTGATTGATTAGTTCAGACTCGTTTTAAGAGCTTACTATAACTTTTTTTTCTTTTTTTAATATATAGTATACTGCTGGATGGTGTCTATTGTTCAAGAGTGAATGTTTTAATATGGCCATTATAATAATAATAATAATAATAGTGAAGATTAGTTTCTGTCAAGATTTAGAATCAGAAATGGGGAGTCAGTAATTCTTGTTGGAGTTGGGTTTTTTAAACCGACTCGCAGGTAAAAGAAATTTTTTTTTTCTTTTTCCAGTCAACTACACATTTCTGAGATAGGAATTTAGAGTCGGCTTTTATTTCTTTTTTTCTTTTTTTTTTTTTTTCCCCCCCAGTCAACATCTGCTTAAGATGGTTGTAACAGCTTGTTTTTTGGGTAAACATTATTTACGGAAGACTTGTTTGCAAAACTACTTAGTCATGTCTTGTCCATTAACTATTGTGCTATACAACCTTTATTTCATTTTTCAAATATTTGTTTTGTGATGTAATTTACTGTAATGTTAAGTATGAATAATGTGCATTTTGTCTGCCCTGACAAAGTTTACATTTGTTTGGAAAACTCATTTCATTTTAGTAATTCATTCTAGGTCACCAATGGCTAATTTGATATTTATTGAATAAAAATATCCTCATTGTTGCAATTACATAATTCTAAATGAAACCAACATAAACTGTTTTTATTGTATTACTTTGTGTGTATGTGTGGAAAAAGCGGATAGACCAAATGATACAATCAAATGAACTCCTGGTGCAATTTTATAGTTTGTCTTTATCAAGAATTCATCAGAAATTAATGAAACCATTTTTATTTGCATACTTTTGAAAGAAGGAAGAAATAACAAAAATCTTGTACATTGGCAAAAGTGACACAAATATTATGGGAAGTGTGTGTGTGTGAGAATCAATCAATCACTGTACAATACAATAAAAACACACTCATGTATAGAAATAATATTTCGTATGTATGTATATATATATATGTATGTATATATATATATATATATATATATATATATATATATATATATATATGAGAGAGAGATATGCTGTTGCATATCTGAAGAAGATAGTGTACCGAAACGTCATATGGACTTTTCACATAAAGATTTTCAAATTGTTTTTATGCCATATATATATATATATATATATATATATAATGTATACATTATGACTTATTTTAAAAATTTTTCCTGATTCACCTGGATCTATGGGTCGTGTGAAAGTTGAAAAGAAATTTGGAATGTTAGCACATACATTTTTTTTTTAAATTTCCATACAACTATATTCAATGTAACACAATGCAGACTTAAAGGAATATTAAGCAATGTTTCTACATTCCATACATATGACTTCCATAAAATTAACCAAAATGTTTATCAATTTAAAAAGAAAACATTGTATATCTTTCTGCCATTTTAAATTCTCTAGATTCCATTAAAATATATTGAAATATACTTTTGAGATTAAAATGTTATGAAAATACTCAATGTTTAAGATCATTTAAAGAAATTATTTTTCTCAACTTCAGCTTTATATATATATATATATATATATATATATATAATTACTAGCTGTACATGCTCGGGGTGCAGTGAAGTCATTTTAATTGTTATCTGTTTGCACATTTAAAAAATTAAGGTAGACAACATCTATTATATTCTTCAATTTAAAATGAATTATCCCCCCTGCTAATTAAACATTTTTTTTAGGTTATTATTTAAAAAAATGTTTCATATTAGCAGTCGTCTTTACATAATTTGAAAAATAAACTGTAGCAAAGTATATTATAGTACCAGTAACATGGTACAACAATAAAAAAATGAGAATTGGCTATTCAAAATCAAGGTTTGATTTGTCAGCTTAAATGCTGATTAGGTCCAACCATTAAAATCTCAGGATAACTTTACATGTTAGATAAGTAGCATTGGCCTCAATGGGAGCCTATGTTGCCATTCTCATGGCCTGTTACTGACGATGTCTTCTCAGCCAGTCAGTTGCGAGCTGGAGCAAACATTATTTTCGTTGGAATAAAAGATGATTTAACTTTATATATTTTATTTATATGGATCTATTTTCCTTAACTAAGAGTTGCTTATGAGTTTAAATACCTCCTTATTTAATCTGACTCTAATTTCTATTTTAACCTATTTAATGTTCCCTTATTTTAACCTGACTAATTTCTAAGCTTCAACTGATATATATATATATATATATATATATATATATATATATATATATATATGTGTGTGTGTATGAAAAAGTGACAAACGGAAAACAAGTTAGAGTGCTGGAGAAAAACAAGAGATTTTTTGACCGGTTTCGTTCGTGAAGACGTTCTCCACGAATGAAACCGGTCAAGAAATCTCTTGTTTTTCTCCTGCACTCTAACTTGTTTTCCGTTTGTCATTTTTTCACACATTTTGTCTATCACAACATTTCATTTTTATGAATTATCGTGTACCTTACCCCATATATATATATATATATATATATATATAATAGAGAATGGTAGTTTGCTTGAAACATTGCTGGGAATAGTAGTAGTATGTTTTTAAAAGGCTGTGAGCAATTGCCCACAGCCTTTTAAAAACATATATATATATGAGAGAGAGATATGCTGTTGCATATGAAACCACACGATGGCATATTTTATCAGCCAATCAAATATTGACTCCATTTTCAGTTGCTGTTACTCAAACTTCATAAACTCAGGAGTCAAAGGTTATAAACATATTCAGAGTAACTGAATGCAAATATATACATCAACCAATATTAGAGGACTGTTTTAAAATAAAATTAAAATAAATTAAATTAGAATAAATTCCGTGAAAATGAAGATTGCAGTAGAAATTCCTAAAGACTAGTTCTACACTTTGCTACATTTGCATAAAAAAGAACCAAGCCAAATGGAGTTATCGGACAAAAACTGCTACTGCAAAAAGTGTAATTTTAAAGATTAAAGAATAAAAATTTGTAAATAGAAATGTAAGTTTTCGTTTTTAACTTAATATTGATCTTCATCATCGATTTTAACATCTGTTTTACATTCCTGCTTTTAAAAATTGACTTCCTATCTCTGGCCACATCTTTATTTTATCCATCTTTCTCTCAAATCCATCCTAATCACTTGGATGTTTTCCTTGGTCTTTCCCAGCCAACTGACCACCAAAAAGGGTCATTGCATTTAAACACAAAGATGATTTCTACTAAGTATTAATACCTAATTGCAATACTTTAATCAAATAATGAATATTTGAAATAAACATCTAAGTTTATATGTGTGTCTATTTACTTATGTCATGTCTGTGTATAGCTGAATGTGTTGACTAATAGATGCCAGCGGGGAACGTCTACCAATACAGTACCACCTAATTTTACTAATTTTGTCCCACGTTTCGGAAGTAAGCGCTCTTTTATGCAATCTGATATATTGTCTGTTATCAAAGGCAAGTAAATTAATATTACGTTTATAGCTGGAAAATATTCTCACTTAATTTTCATTAGTCCAGATATGCAAAGGCGGGTCATGCTTTTTGGCTCCTATTACAGATGGGGTTTTGCTGACAGGAGAAAGCCCTGCCAACAGAAACAACACTTTTATGCCAAATTAGCAGGAAGACCTGATATTGTTCAGGATTGAATCAGGAATATCAAAAAGAAAAGTAATATGGTTTTATGAGCATATTGAAAAGAGACGTTCCTCTTTAATATGTTCATAACACTTTTTTTATTTTTTTTATTGTCCCTCCCCCTCCCATTTCACCCCCTAATATAGTCAGAAGAAACTGAAATTTTGGAAAACTCTGAATTAGTGTTTTATGCATTTGGTTTAAATTTCATTAGAATCTTAGATATTTGAAGTTTTAAGAGGGTTATGGTCTCATAGCTCCCTGGGTGGGGGGGGGGGGCATGTAAATATTCTGCACATAAAGGGGCATGTAAATATTCTGCACATAAAGGGGCATGTAAAGATTCAGAAAAAGTTCCATTGTCTTCTCCCAGAGAATTTAATACATTGTTTAAATTTTATCAAAATAGGATATATTTGAAGTTTTAAGGGAGGTTCGGCCTCCATAACTCCCTTAGGAGGACACTTAAAGATTCGGGACCACTTCCATTGTCTTCCCCGGAAAAGTTTACATATAAATACACTTGTTAGTTTTTATATAAATTCTTTAACCCTTTTTTTTTTCTGTAAGTAACACGCACAATTTGAGGACAGATGTTATTTTTATGACAGCAGAACCATTATTTGTCTTCTATATTTCAGAATTATCAATGACAACATCTATAATTACACAATAAATGAAGCAGCATACAGTTATCCTGACTATAAAGGCTGTATATAGCAATTTAGAAATAGAACCATTTTTCATGTCGTTTGATTTTATGTTTACAAAGTTTGCGAAGAGTT
Organism: Sepiola atlantica; assembly: GCA_963556195.1. NCBI lineage: Eukaryota > Metazoa > Mollusca > Cephalopoda > Sepiida > Sepiolidae > Sepiola > Sepiola atlantica. The sequence continues at coordinate 60,717,983 of OY744533.1, read as the reverse complement.
AAGGGTTTAAGATGGAAAGGTATGACCATTTATCAAGACGTAAGACATTCTAGACCCACTGATAGCAATAGAACACCTAAATTTATTCGGCAAGTACAGCACCATTGGTGGTAATCCTAGAAGATCCGTGAGGTTGATTACAAAAGAACACTCAATGTCAAAAGGAACAATCTTAAATGTCATCAGATACAAGCCTTATGTCATAAGTACATTTAATAAGTCATTTTACATTAGAAAAGGTTATAGGAAAATTGATTAATCAGAACTTAGACTCTATAAAAAAATTTTTTTTAATTTCCATGATCACATGACCCCTAACATTTGGCCTCCTAGTTCCCCAGATCTCAATCTTTTGGACTACTATGTGTGGAGCATAATTTAAAAATATGTTAATAAGAACCCGCATAACACTAAATAATCCCTAAAAGTCTCCATCGTTAAGGTAATGTCCAATATGTCCAAGAACCACCTGATCCTAGTATCTAGGTGATTCATACTTCACATAGAAACCGTTATTGAAGCTGAAAGAGACTTTAATGAATAAAATTGCAAAAGAATAGATTTGATATTATCCTCAAAAACGTTTTTCAGTAAAAAGACATTATTCTCTGTTTCATTAAGTCATTTTTGAGTATGGAGAATCTGTCCTCAAATACGTTACACGTCCTGTACACATGTTGCTTTTCAATTGCAAAATATATTTATTGAGTGCTATTTACTGTATAAAATTGTCTTAAGAAAATTGCCAAGAAAAGCTATAATAAAAGTGTGAACAAACATTATTCTAATATGTATATATTTTTTTAAACATTAAGAAAATATCACATACTTTCACTGTTTAGAAATGAAACGTGAAACCCATTTGGTTGAAGTGAGTCTTGGAGCTCTACTGTTCTTTGGAATGGGTGGAGTACAATAGTTTGCTATTTTCCTTAGTTGATATAGTTTAACTTTTATTGGGCTAAATAATCGTCAACAACAGTCGTGCTTATTCAGAAAATAAACCTATGCACAGATTGAGTATACATTTTAATGTATAAAAATAATTAGCTCAATAGTTTGTGTCCTATATTCTGGTTTTCACTTTTATCTCAAAGGCAGATGTTTTTAGAATATTTAATTGAGTATAAAGTTTTTAATTTGCTTTTCATATTGACCCCTGTTGAAAGATAATAAGCCGTTTCTTTCTGTGAATGTTACAATGATTTCACAGTAAGGTATATTTTGTTTTCATTATGCGAATGTGATGAACTTTTTGCTACATTTTGACCTAAAATTTGCATACGTTTACTTCTTGGCCTTTTGGCTTGGAGCAAAGTGTAATATCTGTTCTGATACTACACTTCATCTTTTATGTCATCTGTCAGTAAAGGAGAAATTCTTTTACACTGAGGCAATTTTAATTTTTGTCCTGATCTAGAATACCCCTTTTTAGGGGGCAGGATTTTCCCTACATTGAAAATCAACCTTCTGTCTAACTTTGCCCTCATGAGTAAGCAAGTAAATCGGGATATATAGAAATGGTGATTGTCAGCATTTCATCGATATTTCCTTACTCATGCCCAATAATACAGAATTTTATTTAAGCTTTACAGGGATCATTTCCATATGCATGTTACAGAATTTTGTTACTTTTCTGGTTAGTTTACTTACGGCCAGTACAGGGTTTTATTGTGACTGTTTATACGGCCGGTACAGGGTTGTATCGTGGCCGTTCATTTGGCCGGTACGGGGTTGCATCGTGGCCGTTCATTTGGCCGGTACGGGGTTGCATCGTGGCCGTTCATTTGGCCGGTACAGGGTTGCATCGTGGCCGTTCATTTGGCCGGTACGGGGTTGTATCGTGGTCGTTCATGTTCATTTCTGTGACTAATTACAGAGTTTTATTGTAGCTATTTTCATCTGTTCAGTGTTGTATTAAATAATATTTGATTTCAAGTTGAAACATATTTTTTGCTTCTGGAGAAATGTATTTTGTTAATCAATTAAGGTTTGAGTTAAATGCTGTCGGTTCTATTGTTTATAAGTCTATTATAGCATTGTGTCTGTCTATTACCAGTAATCTCTTCATGTATTTCAAAAATCGAGTAATCCTATCCTCATACCAAATGTCGACCTTTTCTTCATTTCCTTGATTATTAGATGCATAATCTTTTCTGTTTCAACTCTTGTTACTTTATTCTTTGTTTTGATGTCTGTCAGTTTGATGGATGCACTACATCTGACCAATCACCTTCGTATATTGACTTGTATCATCTATTCTCAGTTTAAAGCTATCTACCATTGCTACAAACATGGCTACTGCTATATTTATTGCATCGAATAAGTATCTGCTTCTAACTTGTCATACGTCTCGTACTGACATAATGCATTTTCCTTTAGTTTTCTCCCCAGAGAAATGTCTGTCATTCCACAAATGCATGGTTGAATGGTTCTGCTAAGAATGGCTTCAAATCATTGTACCAAGAAAATTGGCAAACGATCCTGGTTTCAGGTTCTGGTAAAAAAAGTTTCTTTTGCAATCTTTTCTACCCACTGCACTTGGTATATGTGTTCCCTTTGGAATATAGGCAAAAATAACTTTTTTTTTTATTCCATCACTTATTTACTTGCTTTTTTTAGTGCTTGTTAAAGTGTGTGCGTGCGTGCGTGTGTGTGCTCCTCTTGAGGGACAATAGATACTCTCTGAAAGAGTTCCTGCATTATCAGTTTATAGTAAAGCTAGAGTTGCACAATTCTCAACAGCATTTCTTCAAGTCAAGTGACAAGAAGAAATCTAAAACGACTGGAAGCAGCGCTTGGTATAAGTGGTGATGGACTGGAATTATTTTTGAGTTTTTCTTCTCCTTCTGTATTTTCCCCATCGAGACTTGCAGATCTAATCTACGCTAACATTTCATCCATGGCTAGGCAGAAGATAGATTGAGTCCTACCTTGGTCAATCTGCTTTCAAACTTACAGCACTTGCTATTCCCAAATTGTTACCCATTTAACTACTGGCTAGGCTCAATGTTGCTTAACTTTGGTGATCTGAATAAAGCCAATGTTCAAATATTGTGTATGAGACAACACTGCAAGGTTCACTTAGAAAACTAAAGCATCGGCCATCTACAATGACATTTAGATAAGAGAATATGAATCTGGTTTTGTTCAGTCTTATAGAAAATGACAAAACCATTCTTACACCTTTGCAACATTATACAAAAATGAGGTTTTGCAATATCTAATCAGTGATAACCTAGCAACATGTTTTTGTTTCTTTCTTTTAAGTATACATCTTTATCTATATATTATTAGACCTGGAGGGTAGACGGTTCATCTAGTATGGGTGTGTGTGTATGTATATATATATATATACATATTTTTGTACCTACAGACGATATCGTTACGGGATTTTTACTCATCAGTGCAAGAGTGGTGGTTGCACGGGATTGAACGCAGTTCGTAGATTCAGCCTAGAATCACAAGCCTATTGATATGCTCACACGGCCGCGAGAAATCGCCAGTTATTGTCCACATAGACATCTATGTTCTGTTTTAATGGATGATGTCATTCTTTTGTTACTTCATCATTTATGAAAGCATCAATGATCTCTTCCTGATGTCTTTCACTCTCTTTCCTTTATTGGATGACATCAAAAAGCAATGATGACATCCATTTATGACGTCATAATATAGATATTTTTCTTCCTGCTCCATTTCATGATCATTAAGAAATATATATATATATATATATATATCATTCGCTTGACTTATTTGTATACTGCAGAGAGCTTCATCACGTAATTGAAAATAAAATCCACCACTTATCGCACTCTGTGGCCAGTCTTTCAGCTGTCAGGTGTGGCATTCCAGTCTCAACCCTTATCTTTTCAGCCTATCCGTTTGATTGTCGTCCTCTTGATCTTTCTTGAATTAAATCTTTTTGATATGATTTTTTTACATAGCTGGAGTTTTGTAGCCGGGAAACATGTCCAAACCAAATAACGTTGAAAGATCTGTTAATATGAAGCCTCTTTCTGATATCTGCATTTCTTCATCTATCGCGCAAAGTTACCTCAACAATAGTTCTTAAACATTTCATTTCATAGATATTAAGCTTCCTCTCATGCTTTGCCAGTGTTGTCCATGTTTCACCTGCATATACAGCAATAGTAAAATGCACTGTAAAGTCTTAACTTCAGAGGCGTTGATATAGCCTTCCTGCTCCATATCTTTTGTTTTAGACGTCCAACTGCAGAAGTTGCTATTCCTATTCTTCTGATAATGCTAGCAGCAGCGGCAGTTAATGTTCTTTTTATGTATCGACTTTCGATTGGACCAAAGTTTTAATCAGTAGTTTCTTTCAACCAATCAAAACACAAGAGATATTCGCTTCCAAATCTTGTTTGTAGTATAAATTTTGTGTTGAGTCCAAATGCAGAAGTTGCTATTCCTATTCTTCTGCTAATGTCAGATGAGGATCCTAGAACAAGTGCGGTAATAACAGCGTTTGTATATAAACGCTGTTATTATCGCCAGTAAAAACAATAACAAAATGAAAGTGGATGATGTCATAAAGGATGAATAGTAGTTGGCAAAAGCTGTGAACATGTATGTTTAAAAGCAGCGTTAGCCATATATTATATTAGATAAAATTAAGTCGGTCGGATTCTTGTCTTTGTCATTGATAACTTCCATTCTACAAAATCAATATTTCATTCTGAATAGCCATTTCGTTTTGTTGAACGTTTGTCCATGTTGTTAATAAAAATAAAATGTAATTAAAGTTAATTCCTTCCAGAAAATAATTTATCCAGTCAGATTTATTTTTGTATATCTGCTATTGTTTTTAAACAAAAAGACTAATTTCTCTTTGCTTCGAAGTGAAAAATGATATTTGTGGGTGTGGGGGGGGGGGGTATATAATTCTGTCTTCGTTCATTAGACTTAATTCTCTTTCGTTGGAAGAAATAACAAAGTGTCATGATTATAAAATAAAAAACAAAACAAATTGCCCGTAAGTACAATACTGAGCAACACCGGAGAGGTAAAGCTCCTGAATCATGTTAATGGCCTTTTGTTATTCTAGAATTTGTGGACTAAAAGTTCTGAATGAGTTAATGAAACTATCATCGTATTTTTATTTAATAAAAACATTTTTAAAAACTAAAGGTTTTGCACAATCATTGCGCGTGTGCATGCGTGCTGGTGCTGTTAGAAGTTTAAAACTTAATTCCTAATTATTTGAATTTTTAAGATAATTGTTCTCATATAGGATGTTATTCTCACAACGATTCCGCAAAGACCCGTGGCACAATGGGTATAAGTGCTAAGAAAAATCTGTTCTAAGTGACAGTCTTCTGGGGATTGAAGGTTCAATCCTCGGTATGGGTGATGCTAAGAATGCAATTACGAATTACTAAAGACTTCTATCCGGTCATGGCTGATGGAACGAGAGAAAGCTACCTCTGTGGATTAAATAAAAGGGTATCGTTTGAAGTTCAATACAGATTTCCGAGTTTGACAAGACGCACCTGAAGAAGTTTAGAGTTTACATCGGTCGAAACATTGTGAGAATAAGATTGAAGATGAGAAAAGTAGTCCGAATCCTACAAATTATTAATCCTCATCTAACAAAATTGTGAAACTTAGGATTAGGAATTCCTAATCTTGACCTCTTTATCTTTTGTAAAATCTGAGGCTAATTTAACATGATTAGCATGTTCTTTGTTTTATACACATAAAATACACGATAAGCCTAGAGTGAACTGCCGTTTATCAAAATTACACCAGACATTTTCCTTTTCTTTAAAACCTTTCTTTGCAATCAATTACATTTCTCTTAATATACCAGGCCCCAAAACTAATTGTTCAAAATTAAAAAGTTAATTTGAATATCAAAAGGCATGTGCATCTTCTTTCTATTATATAAAGGGCAGTTGTCTCTGTCTGTGTATGTCCAACGAAAAGTCAAAAACTACAAAAGAAACACCTACAAGGTTGGTATATTCTTGATTGGTGTTGCCCTGGTTGAATAATATCTAAATTTAAAAAAAAAATATTCATTCTTTGGGGATCAACTGGGCCAGGTTTCATCAGGGGGGAGTCGTTTTTCAGCCATTTCCAATATCATCTATTATATAATTGAGAGGAGAATGACTTACATTATTATTATTTTCAATAAATTAAAACAAGAGAGAGGAATGGGCTGGGCAGAGGTGAAAGGAGGGAGAGGGATATAAAGAAACGAGGAAAGAGAGAAAGATAGATAGATTGAGAAAGATAGAGAGATTGAGAAAGATAGAGAGATAGAAGTTTTAATATAAAGATGTTACACACAACTTTTAAACCTCTTCTATATTGTTTTTTTATGGCACCGGGCAACGCCGGGTAGCCCTGTTAATATATATATATATATATATATATATATATAATATTTATAAGTAAATATTAATTATTTATTACCTACAGACATCGATGTTTCATGCTTACGCAATCTTCAGTGTATATATATATATTTATTTACTCCTCTGCAGGAGTTAGGCACAAGGCCAGTTTTATCTTACTCCCACAAGTAAGATGTGACCACAGCTTGGGTCGAGTAAGTGGGGTTTGAAAAGCCAGCGCCCGAGAAAGTGAGCACTCTGGCCATTAAAAATTGCCTGGGCAGCCCCGTCGGCATTCCCCGGTAGGGGCGCCTCAAGCAGTAAGCAATAAACTTACTCCTCCCCAAAGAGGGGAGGCGAAGCCTGGGAGGGTGGACCTCCTAGAACTGCACAGGACAAACCCACAGACAGGTGGAATCAAGCCCCGAAGGACAAGACGACATCCGTCTATAGGGTGCAGTATCCATCGGAGCAGATACTACACTTACTTCCTAGCGCTGTGCCATATATATATATATATATATATATATATATAACAATATAAACTGAACGTACTCATGACTCGTTAGGTCACAATGATTATCACTATATATTCTACTTTGATTCCATTCGAAAATTCATAAACAGTGACGTATCTTAAGATATTCTACTTGCATAACTAAAGATAACTATCTTTACTTCTATATTATTTTTATTTATATTATAAAAGTATTATTATTTCTCATTCTTTTCTAGAAGTAAAGAGACTTATTTTTCCATCAAATTTACATATGTGTTTGTGATGTGTAGACATATTTATGTAAATTAGATACCAACACAGATGAAAAAAAGTCACTTTGAGTGGTTAAATCAACATGGTGAGCGAGAGAAGTACTTAGAGAGTGTGGCTTGTTCATTTAATTATAAATTACGGCTAATTAGAAAAATTAAAAAAAAAATTTTTTAAACATAATTCCAGAACTAAGGTATATTTTAGCATGTATTTTGTGTTATTAAAATATATAGGAAAAAAGGCTTTCTGGAAACAAACGTTAATGGACTCGCATTTAGTATAATAAAAGATAGTGGTATATTAGCCATAACAATTCTGGGATTATTTATATTGATGGATCAGCAGTTTTTCTTCAAGATCAGAAGTATTTTTGTCGGAATCCAATTTTGTTGCGTTTTAGCTCTCCGCCCAACAAATTAAGAATCGGCTGAAAAAATCTCTCCACTCTGAAGTTGACTCTTACAAAAACAGGGTTGGGTAAAAAAAAGTTCTGACTCACAATTTAAAAATTGGTGACTTCCCAACCTCTGCTGCTATTGGTCAATTTAGTCTTTATGCTTTATGCATGATTTAGCCTTTAGAAATTAATTTATATATAATTATGTCTATATAAAGAATGGTTAGAGAATCTACATAAGAACTAAAAGTGCATTTATATGTAAAATTCCGGGGTAAACAATAGAAGTGATCCTGTATCTTTAAGCCCCCCCCCCCCTCCCAAGCAAGCTATGAAGGCATAACCTCCCTTAAAACTTGAAATCTATCCTATTTTGATGAAATTTAAATCATATGTATAAAATTTTCTGGGGAAGACAATGGAAGTGGTCCCGAATTTCTATGTGCCAAATCTCTGTGCCCCTCTAAGGGGGGCACAACCAGCTTAAAATTTCAAATATGCGTATTCGATTTTAATAATGAAACTTAAACCACATGTATAAAATACGAATTCAAAGAAATTAAAATCTTTTTATGTTCTTCTGACTATAATAGGAAGCTAAATGGGGGGGGGGGGAAGGATACTATAAAAAGAACAAGAAAGTAATATGGTGTAATGAGCATAGTAAAAAGGATATATTGTTCCTCATTAAATCCCTAGCCATGTCGGATCTTCCTGCTAGTCTTATTATAAAGTTTAAACAACAGAATAAGAATAGACGTGCTTTGCTTATACTTTCAGGTTTGATATTTCTATCCGAGCATAAATTATTTGTTAATATTAAGTTTACTTTTTTCTTTTTCTTTTTTTAAAAAATTTTCTTATCTTTTTGTTTTTGCTGGGGAAGGGGCATCCTACTGGATGCCAGACACTTATCCGCTATTTCAGAGACTCTAACCTAGAAATTTTTTAAGGATTCTAACCATCCTTTTAAGCGCAATTGTTTGTATCTCTCTTGCACTTGGTTCACTGTGTATATTCGCCAGGTAATTTTTGAAATTCTTTTTTATGAGCCCGGTTGCTCCTATGATTACTGGAATGATGGAGATCTTTCTCAGATTCCAGTTTCTTTTCATGTTGTACATAAAACCTTGGTATTTCCTTATCTTCTTCTCAGCTCTGTTTAAGCCAGCATCATTAGGGACACTGACTTCAACTAGGGTGGCTACTTTCTCCCTCTTGTCCCATATCACTATGTCAGGTTTAACAGCTCCGTTTTCTAGGTATGTAGCTGTAGGAATTGCATAGTCACAGTGGATGGTGTATGGCTTATTTCCAACAGTTCTTTTTGGTATATGTTCCTAAAACTTGCATTTACACTGAATATTCAATTTTTTACACATGATCCAGTGAAGATATTTACATACTCAATTGTGTCACATTGTATAGTAGCCGCCTCCCAGCAGAACTTTACAACTGGATGTCAGGTGGGCTCTCTACTTCTGTGTGGCAGAATCTGCACTTGTCATTGCTGAGACCACTCATCTTAAAAACATTGGTCATTAAGCGTTGATCTCGGGCAGCCATTATCATCCTCTCCTGATCATAGTGGAGCTCTTTTGAGCCAGTCTATAGTCTTCCTTATCTATATTGAGTCTTCCTTTACTGGCAGAAGTTATGAATTAAGAAACAAAGAAATCAATATAAAAATTACATGTATGTACTTGCTCATGTATATAATACCATGGTTACAATGAGCATGAGTCGATAAAGTTATTCTCTGAATAGATTACACACACAGTCAACCTTCCCTTTTAATAAATTTGTCTCAAAATTAGTAACATCTAAAAATAACTGTCAATTGAATAGTGTCTTTCATATTCTAAATTATTTGTATTTAATTGTTTTTAACCTGAACATTTTTTTTTTTTGATTATCAAATTCTTCACATTCATCACGTTTTTAATAGTAAAATAAAAAAATTATAGTTCAAGCAATAAATTCAAAAAGACACGATGATCAGTCTTTATTTAATATCAAAATATACAAACTTTAAAGGGAGTGGGTATTTAGTTACCGCTAAGGTATTCTTCCAGCCATCTTTCTCAATTATTAAGTGAACAACACATATGTGCTTAAAATGGAACATGTAATAACATTAAAATAAATTAAATCTCCAGATGTAGAGAGGAAAATAAGCATCAAAACAACAATTTTTTTTTTTTTATATATCCACAAAAACCGCATCATAGGAAATTAATCTAAATTCAAAGTTAGCTCATAGGTGGCCATTTTCCTTCTAAAAAAATAGCCTGAGAAAAGTATTGTTTATGAATTACAATTCCCTGCACTTGATTTTATTCTTATATCAAGAATTTTAATGCGGTTATTTTGTTACGCGATGTGGAGTTCCATATTTGCTTTGATCTAAATTCTAAGGTATGTTGTCTGAGCATAAGGAGTGACACATTTCTAAAACTAGTATAACAAGTCGAGAGTACAACAGTAGGAATGCAGGTTCTGAATTTCCTCAAATAGCAGGGATGGACTACATTGAACATAGCATTGGACATCTTATATATATATATATATATATACCAATAAAACAAAGATAACTATATCTTTATATTAGATCTTATTGTGATAAATCAATGCTCGATATACTAGATAGAGCAATAATATAAGATGATGAAAATAAAAATGGGATAAAATACAATATTTATTAATTCATCAAGTATTCAAACAAAGAATATAAAAACTTTTCCTTAATACATGGATTTTCAAAAATAAGCTCCTTTCATCAGAGGAAAAGATCAACAAAAATTGTATTACTGGTTAGCATACATTTGAAAATATAAAAAGTTGTGAGCAAAAAAAACATTTTCAAAGAAAAATATGTGTCCATGTAAATATCCAAGTGATCGGATAGAGGAAGTAGATATAAGGTGAACATTGAGTTGTAATCCATAGTCCAAATTTTTTTGTTTGACAGCCGTTTTCATTTTTTTTCTGTCTGCCAGGGAAGCATTTAATTGGCAATGGATGTATTTATTTTTTTGATTTCCTACGAACTTTCTAGAGAGATCTATATTTTTTTGGTGAGTCATTTTATTATCAACTTGATAACTTGGGCTTTGAATTTTTACTATTTCGACTCTATGGAGTATATATCTTTAAGGTGGGATTAATGCTCGCTCATTTGTATACTACCTAAATCTTTGCATTTGACTTTTCTATTCCTATATATATATATGTAATAATAATCCAGGTAAAACATCCACAGGGTAGTAATCCAAAGAATTTCAACCAGGTTTATAAAAAGTGCTCAATATCAAATAGAGCTTTTATATATGATTATTTTTATTTACACAGACATGTGCGAAATTTGCGACACTGGCATGTCGATGTTATCGATCAACAGCTATTATAAACTGAGATCTCATCAGGCAGAGTTAGAATCTGATCTTAACCTTAGATCATATTTGGAAAGAATTAAATGGAGAAAAAAAAGAAGAAATTTAAGATTTAAATTTGGAAAGCCACGTGGTTAGGACCGTTAAGAATCAAAATCAAATATATATATATATATATATATATATAATGAAAAGGACAAAAGGAAAAACAAATTAAACACAAGAAGAAATCATCAAAAATAAGTTTTACCGGTTTCGTTCGGATCAACGAATGTCTCCAGAAGACTTTTGTTGATCCAAACAAAACGAGTAAATCTCTCATATTTGATTTCTTTTCTGTTTAATTTTTTTCCCTTTTGTCATTTTCATATATCTTGCTCCATAGCATTTCATTTTATGATATATTGTGTATTTGTGTGTGTATATATATATATATATATGTCTTGGAAGTTTCTCAACCATTAAAACTATATTTAAAGAAAAAAAAAACAAAAAAAACCTCAAGTCCCAAGTCGTTCAGTGGAAAATCACTCATGTAAGTCAATTTAACTTTTACAGTTATTATATTAGTTTGCTTCTAACATTATTTAAGGGATCATCAGTTGTTTACCATTAAAAACTGTTTCGGGAATTTAAAAACAAGACAGTATTTAATTTCATGGCTTCCCAGCAGAGTTGATCAGTCCCCACTTCCCTTAAAAGACAAAAACATAAACGTTCAGTATACTAAACCTAAGTTTTGTTCGTATAAATGTTTTGCTAACTTATATTAGTTGTTGATAAAAAACTTTTTTAAAAAGGTGTGTAGACGAATCCATTACACTACTTTTTAGTTTGTAGTTTTAGTTTTATATTAAAAATATAAAAAATATCAACATATCAAAATATTAAAAAAAATTTTTTTTTAATTATATATACATATATATACTTTTAGTCCTTTTTTTCTCCCCCTCCTCCTTCTCCTCCTTTGTTGGTCAATTCCTTGTCATCAATTTCAAATAAATACTAATCCTCCTTGTCAACTCAAAGCGTTCATAAGCTTAACTGCCGATTTTTTCTCTTCTTCTTTTTTAACTCACAGCGCCTCCAACCGGCGTTCATAAGCCAACTGTCCATCCTTTCTCTTTCTTCTTCTTTTTTTAAACTCACAGCGTTTCCAATCGGCGTTATAAGCTAACTGTCGATTTTTTTCTCTTTTTCAATTTTTTCAACATTTCTTTCCTTCTTCATCCCTTTCTACTGTCTATTAAACATAACTATTTTTCATATAATTAGTATGTGTTATATATACGATTATACATATTCTTCATTATTTTTATTTATATTTAGATAGCTTTGAATTTGCTCTATCAATTTATTTTGATTAATTTGATAAGACTTAAAAGCATCAGGATGGCGAGTAATTGCCTTATTCAATTGTCTAAATATTTTATTCTGATCGCCACCTTGTTTAATCACTCTTGTTATTAGGTCAGAAATTGTATATATATATATATATATATATATATATATATATATATATATATAGTGTGTGTGTGTAATGTATTAAAAATATCATGGGTATGTAATCCAGTATTTATTTAGTGCTAGAAACAAAGAGCTTGATGATTATAAACAAATTTAAATGACTACACAAATGCATACATGTTTCGATCTTTAGATTTCTCCAGTGCACCGTTTAAATTTTTTTTTTTTTTTTTTTTCAAAATATTGTTCTTCAACTCATCTCCTCTTCCTTCCTTTCCTGAATACCCAATTTCTTCTATTCACATCCTCTATATTTTGTCCCTCCCTTAGTTGGACTCAAATTCCATAGTGATTGCAGCAGTCTAGACTTATTTAAAAAAAAAAAAAATTATGGAATTCGCTCCAGACAAAGCATGAAGCCACTTGATGTAAGAAGCTAAAAAAATTAACACTTCAAGGTCAACGATAAGTGTTAGATGGATAGATTCCGACCCAGAAAACAGCAATTCTTCCCCCCTTTGTCAGAAACATCGCTCATGAAATGTGAGGACTAAAGGACAAAATAAGGAAAACAAGAGTTACTAGGCTGCCAAAAGTAAACCTAGGTTCCACTTTCTATTCTTTTTGAAGAATACACCACATATATCACTGTCTGTTTATTCTGTCCATTACCCTCGTTCTTGCATTTGGAAATTCAATGTTTAAACCATCGACTAACCATGTAACTGTAGTAATTCTTATCGCATTGCCCTAATTTCTTTTTTAATCTGCATTTTTACTATAATCAATATCCATAATACTAAGTTATAAATAAATCAGTATAATCGCACATAACTTCCTTTTAATCTGTTTCGGTGAGTAAGGGAAAATATTTCCACTCTAACAGTTTTCTTACCTGGATTAAGTATTTTCAGGAGAAAAATAACTTCAGCAAAATAAAATATATTCCTGCCAATAGCATAGTGAAAGAAAAAACGAAAAATAGGCATATATATATATATATATATATATATATATATGTATATGTTTGTGTGTCTCAGAAAGTTTGTTTGGCTGTTATAGAAATTGATATGCTAACTGTTAAAATATTCAAATTAGTTCCAATAAGGGTTAAATTTTTCAAGGAATTTCATTGCACCGTTCAGTTTTTCTCTGATTCCATCTGGTATCAGTAAGGTCCAATTTATAATTCCAATCATCGCTTAATCGAGATATAATTGAAAACAAAAGGTCTATACCAAGATCATTTTACAAGGAATCCAATAAGCATATATAAATTTTGTATTAAGGCATTTTTTTTTTTCAGTAATATCATGGAATCTGCATTTGCTATGAACAGCAAAAACGAGGTCTTACTTTAATTTGGAAATTTAAAAAAAGATATAAATGGTAATAAGGAGTTCAGGGCTGGGAGCATGCATATACAGGGTTCTCATTACTCATCCGAGGCAATGCCACATATTTTGTTCAGAAATATTCTAATTTTGTTTTTCTTAAGTATAGTTTACAGAAGAAAAATAAATCTAAATAAATGTTTTCTTTTTTTTATTTCTTTACTTTATATTTCAGTTGTTTATTTATTATTAAAATCTGTGACACATCAAAACAAACTGAACGCATTTTTAAGTTGAAATAAAATAAGTTTAAGTAACGCCCATTTAGTATTTAAGCTCTGGTGAGGGGAGAGGGGGCGAGGAGGGGGATGAGGGAGCGACCGGGGGGGGGGGAGTGATAATTACACTTTTGCCCCGGGCAACGCCGGCTAACCCTTGCTAGTCCGTTATAAAATGGAGTATAATTGTTAAAACTGATGTTTCTTTAAATACATTTTAACTTTTTTAATGCATTCAAGTAAACTGGAATCTGAGTGACAAACGAGTCACCCCAAATTTCTAGCACTCTCAGCCTCTTTTGCTGACCATTGTAAATCATTTTGCATTATCGCAACAGGCTTTTACCGTTGATTTCTCACTAGCAGCGACCGTTGGTCTGCTTTGGAATTTGAATGGTAATAAACCTCACTAGGGTTCAATGCCCTCTACACCCTTCCAGTGGAGGTCTGGTTGGTGCTCACCCTCTTCGGTCTTTATACACTCTGTGACCCTTCACGACCATTTTGCATAGTATCAACCGAGTCTGGTGCCACCACTATTTATTTTACTTTGATTTCATTTGAAAATTCATGAACTGACATATCTGTTAAGACATTATTCTTGCATAACTAAAAATAATAAACATTTTTACTTCTATATAAGAATAATAAAGAATAATACTTATGATAAGTATTATTATTCTTATATATATATATATATATATATATATATATATATAAGTAAAGCGGCTTATTATTTTCCCAACTAATTTACATGTTTGTGGTGAATACAGACGTAAATTAGCAAAAGAATCGCTCTTTCTCTCAATGCTCACAAGAGACATTAAGAAATATTAGAGAGTGCTTGAATTAACGTACAGTTGGATTGGGGGGGGGGGAGAAATACATAGATTACTAAGAGAGATGGGTGACTTGTTCAATTAATTATAAATTACAGCTTATTAGAACAATTAAAATAGAATTTTTTTTTTTTTTTTTCTCGAACATAATTCAATCCCAGAACTAAGGAATATTTTAACATGTATTTTGTGTTACTAAAGTATATAGACAAAAGCCTTAGGAAAACAAACGTTGATTAACTCACATTTAGTATAATACTAAATTAACATGCTATTATACTTTAAACACGTTCTCTTTTGTTTAATATCTCTTATAAGAATAAATTAAAGTAAACACTTAAAATATTGGGAAATGTTTATTTTCATAAATTAAACAAATACAAAACAAGACATTTAAATATCTTCGTTTAATTGTGAATAAAGGTGTGCAGTTAGAATCAATCCCCCATGTCGAGAGTTTTAGAAAGAACAATCTTACCCAAAATTATCTCCCTTTTACTAAAGGGTAGAAGGTTGTACCTCTAAGTAAAATGGAAGAATTCTGGGTTGGGGGGGGGGGGGGTATCAAAATTAAAGCAAGAAGATATATTAAAAAGAAAAGTTATTTATGACGGGTTTGAAGGTAAAATTCAAATCGCTACAAAAAATAATTAGAAAAAAAAAAGCATCAAATTCTATATGAAATGGAACTAGGTGTGAAAATAAAAATGCCAAAATATTTATATCTAAGTGGCATCGCTTTTTCTTTTTTTTCCTCTTTTCTTTTCTTAACTAAGATTAAGAACATGATACTCATTACTCTTGATACCGACTTCTCTAATTCGGTTTAAAGTTTACAAATAGTTGCATCGTAGATAGAACTGAGAAGATTCCAAGGTGTTGAAATCTCTTAGGTGATGTAGGCTATATTTGCAGATGCCTGGCAAGATACTGGTGATAAGTAGTAACCATGACGATTAGGCACCGGCTGCCTACCTCACTTATCCCATTTTCTGGGCATTTGTTTCGATGGTTGGCTGGCAAGTTTGCCAAGCACTATTTATGGAAGACAGACGTGAAAAAGAACCAGTTTTCTTCTTCTTCATCCTACTACTTTTCTCCTCATCCACCTTTTTTGATGGGAGACAGCAACCTGGAAGATGATGAGCTTGGGAGGATATTGATGGAATGCTGAACAAGCGTTTTGAGTTTTTTTAGTACACACAAAAAAAAAAAAAAAAAAAAAAATATGGGGCCCCCTGAAATGCTGAAGTTCTAGTCGGTAGCTAAAAAAAAAAAAACTTTGCTCACCTAAAATCCATCTTTATTTTATAGACTTCTGTATCACATCACACTACGAATGACAAGCCGACCGAAATGCCAAGCAATAGTGATGACTTTCTACTGTCACCTGTCATAACTGCAATATATTTCCACCACCAAGACTTTGTCATGCACCAATAACTTTTTTACTTTTTATTTTTCGTTATTACCTGTACGTGAAAATAATTCTGCGTTCTTTTGGGGGGCGGAAATTCTATCTCTTCATCTTATCAAGTTGCATCTGCAAGAAAATCCAAACAAACATTTTTCGACATTTTTGAAAATAAAAAATAAAAATTAACTTTTGGGATATGTATGTTTGTCCAAATGAAGAATATCTTTCTGAATGTTGAGTTATTTATTGTCCCTTATCTTTATGGTGCTTGCAGATTGATATTTGGAACATTATATCCAGCATATGCCTCATACAAGGCAGTCCGCACCAAGAATGTGAAGGAATATGTAAGTAGATATTTCTTTTATTTATTTCATAATGTTTATGCTTTCTTTTTTAATTTTATTTAAAAATTTATTAATCAAAAAAAAAATGGCTAATGTAATTTTTACAATTGGGATTATTCGGGCTTCTATTTTCATCTCGGTTGTTTTTTTTTCACAACGTTTCGGCCGATGTAACCTCCATCCTTCTTCAGGTCCAACTTTTTCAAATTTGAGAATCTTCTAGTGGAACTCGGTAACCTATACCGAATTTCTAACTGAACCATTTATTTAATCCCACATGGGTAGATTTTTCTCGTTCCGTCAACGACTATTTTAGAGATTTTTTTTATTTAGTGTTTTAACTCCGTTAAAAAAAAAAAAAAAAAAAAAAAAAAAATCAACCGGCCATTTATTTTTTTAATAAATATTTATATTTATTAAAAAAATAAATGGCCGGTTGATTTTTTTTTTTTTTTTTTTTAATGGAATAGTTTGTTTTTAAGATTTGTGAAATTAAAAAAATAATTTTTGATTTGATCTTTAATCAATTAATTTATTGATTGAAATTGTTTAATTTACACAGTTATGTTTACTCATGAAGTAACACAGACAAAAAATATCTTAGAATTTATATATATATGCTTCCTCCGGTCCTTTTTTTTTTCCTAAGCTGGTAGGATTATATAATTATGAAATAAATACCTACACGACATAATCAAAGCTAAATAAAGTGTTTTGGACCATTAAAATAATTTTCAACGCTATTAATAATGTTTATGTATTCATTTATTTATTTTTTATCACTTATGTTTGAATTCATGCTTTGAGACATGACGTAAATCACAAATCTATGATATCATGCCAAAACTATAATTATTTTGTTATGGTAATGGTTTAAGCGCTGATTATAAGAAAGTCTAAATGGGACAGATTTCAAGGTTTCGGTTTTGATTTCTAGTCATGTCATCTGCTTTATTTGTTGGGAATTTATTATTTACTATTCATGCAATATTCTCCATTTCTAAGAGTAGTCAAGTTCTCTGATATTCCAGAATGTATTTATTACATTTAAAAAAAATTGTGACGGACGGACAGACAGACAAAATCTCTATTTATCAAAGATTTTTCAAAAAGTTTTTATTTAGACCCACAATATTGTTATGAATAAAGTAAAAGTAAAGTTCCTTTTTATGGATTTCAAGCTCTACAATATTTTTATGAATAAAGTAAAACGTATTTCCTTTTTATGGATGTCAAGTGCAAACACAGACCCCCCCCCCCACAATATTATTTTTAAAATAAAATAAAGTAAATGGATGTCAATTAATGCAATATCCTCCATTTCTAAAAGTTAAGATCTCTGATATTTCGAAATGAGACAAATTCCACAATGTGTTTATTACATTTAACAAAAAATTTTGTGACTGACTGACAGACACACAAAATTCCTATATATATATAATATATATATATATATATATATACATACAAATTATCTATTAAAAAATTGGAAATGAATACCCGGAAATTTATTATTTAAATTTAAATATTTAAAAAAAAAGACATGAATATGCTAATTACATGTCCCATTCCTTTGTAAACCACTATTTTCTTGTGTGTGGATATATGGAGATATATATGGTTTCACAAAACGAATGAGATGCCTAATTTACATATTAATTTTTAAAAACTTATTTTAATTTAAAATAATGTAGATTAAGTAGGCTCTAACGTAGAACGTAAAAGATAAAATTATTTAAAATAAAAGTAAACAAACTCAGGCGAATTGTTACATGGTTTCGATTACAGACAGACGGACAGATAATCTCCATTATAACAACACGTACCAGTAACCCGTTGGGTCACTACCTCTATTTGTTTCACTTTGATTTTATTAAAAAACTTTGATATCTTTTTAAGACATTTTCTTGCACAATTTAAAATAAGTCTTATTACTTTTGTACAATAGTCTGAAATAGTATAGTTTAGGTTTCAGACAGACGGATACCAAATATCCATTATTACAAGATATTGGATAGCACACACATTGTACAGTTACAAATAAGTGATCTGATCTTTGTCCGTTTCTATTCCGCCATCTCTCTCCCTCCATTTTTCTTTCCACCCACCAATATCTTCCCCACCAATCTCTCTCTCTTTTTCCCCTTAAACTTTCCACACCAATCTTTCTCTTGCCACTGCCAATCTGTGTCTCTCTCTTGCCACTGCCAATCTGTGTCTCTCTCTTGCCACTACCAATCTGTGTCTCTCTCTTGCCCCCGCCAATCTGTGTCTCTCTTGCCCCCGCCAATCTGTGTCTCTCTTGCATCCGCCAATCTGTGTCTCTCTTGCATCCGCCAATCTGTGTCTCTCTCTTGCATCCGCCAATCTGTGTCTCTCTCTTGCATCCGCCAATCTGTGTCTCTCTCTTGCATCCGCCAATCTGTGTCTCTCTCTTGCATCCGCCAATCTGTGTCTCTCTCTTGCATCCGCCAATCTGTGTCTCTCTCTTGCATCCGCCAATCTGTGTCTCTCTCTTGCATCCGCCAATCTGTGTCTCTCTCTTGCATCCGCCAATCTGTGTCTCTCTCTTGCATCCGCCAATCTGTGTCTCTCTCTTGCATCCGCCAATCTGTGTCTCTCTCTTGCATCCGCCAATCTGTGTCTCTCTCTTGCATCCGCCAATCTGTGTCTCTCTCTTGCATCCGCCAATCTGTGTCTCTCTCTTGCATCCGCCAATCTGTGTCTCTCTCTTGCATCCGCCAATCTGTGTCTCTCTCTTGCATCCGCCAATCTGTGTCTCTCTCTTGCATCCGCCAATCTGTGTCTCTCTCTTGCATCCGCCAATCTGTGTCTCTCTCTTGCATCCGCCAATCTGTGTCTCTCTCTTGCATCCGCCAATCTGTGTCTCTCTCTTGCATCCGCCAATCTGTGTCTCTCTCTTGCATCCGCCAATCTGTGTCTCTCTCTTGCATCCGCCAATCTGTGTCTCTCTCTTGCATCCGCCAATCTGTGTCTCTCTCTTGCATCCGCCAATCTGTGTCTCTCTCTTGCATCCGCCAATCTGTGTCTCTCTCTTGCATCCGCCAATCTGTGTCTCTCTCTTGCCCCTGCCAATCTGTGTCTCTCTCTTGCCCCTGCCAATCTGTGTCTCTCTCTTGCCCCTGCCAATCTGTGTCTCTCTCTTGCCCCTGCCAATCTGTGTCTCTCTCTTGCCCCTGCCAATCTGTGTCTCTCTCTTGCCCCTGCCAATCTGTGTCTCTCTCTTGCCCCTGCCAATCTGTGTCTCTCTCTTGCCCCTGCCAATCTGTGTCTCTCTCTTGCCCCTGCCAATCTGTGTCTCTCTCTCTCTTCCCCCGCCAATCTGTGTCTGTCTCTCTCTTTCCCCCGCCAATCTGTGTCTGTCTCTCTCTTTCCCCCGCCAATCTGTGTCTGTCTCTCTCTTTCCCCCGCCAATCTGTGTCTGTCTCTCTCTTTCCCCCGCCAATCTGTGTCTGTCTCTCTCTTTCCCCCGCCAATCTGTGTCTGTCTCTCTCTTTTCCCCTGCCAATCTGTGTCTGTCTCTCTCTTTCCCCCGCCAATCTGTGTCTGTCTCTCTCTTTCCCCCGCCAATCTGTGTCTGTCTCTCTCTTTCCCCCGCCAATCTATGTCTGTCTCTCTCTTTCCCACGCCAATCTGTGTCTGTCTCTCTCTTTCCCCCGCCAATCTGTGTCTGTCTCTCTCTTTCCCCCGCCAATCTGTGTCTGTCTCTCTCTTTCCCCCGCCAATCTGTGTCTGTCTCTCTCTTTCCCCCGCCAATCTGTGTCTGTCTCTCTCTTTCCCCCGCCAATCTGTGTCTGTCTCTCTCTTTCCCCCCGCCAATCTGTGTCTGTCTCTCTCTTTCCCCCGCCAATCTGTGTCTGTCTCTCTCTTTCCCCCGCCAATCTGTGTCTGTCTCTCTCTTTCCCCCGCCAATCTGTGTCTGTCTCTCTCTTTCCCCCGCCAATCTGTGTCTGTCTCTCTCTTGCCCCCCGTCAATCTGTGTCTGTCTCTCTCTTGCCCCCGCCAATCTGTGTCTGTTTATTTAATCTGCCTTTTTGTTAATAAAGGTATTAATCACAAATATAAGGCGGGGAATTGTCTTTACTCTATATATAAGAGATACGAAGAAGGTCACACACATCTTTATTTCAAGTCTTTTCTTGTATTAATCTTTTTTATGACTGTAAGGTTCTTTGAAAGAAAACGAGCATGTCTAAAATGAATATTAAAGATATAAAAACCGAATAAAGAATATAAGTAACGAATACCATCTCGTTTGGAATAGAAAAATAGATTAAATATCCGTATTTTTGACAACCCGATCGAATGCCCACATATGCAAGGCAATGGCTGAATACTTAGAAGAAAATGAATAAGTCAGTAGTAGAATGGGGCCAGAAATTGGTCAAATATAATGCTACCAAGAAAAAGCTCCTTTCTTTAAATAACTATAACGAATCTTTTCAACCACTGAAAGTCAAACGTTTAAACTTGTCGGCCTGACATCTTCAGGCAGCATGAATTGAAATAAGTTCATAGAAGATGTTGCCAAGTCTGCTGCAAAGAAAGTTGGCTCCCTCTACCAGGCTAGTAAACTGTCATGTGTCGGTATCCTATAACTTCTATAAAGTCATCATGCATGTAGTATTGGTGCAACATCTAACCAGGTGCACCTCTTTCTCTTTGACAGGATTCACAAAAGAATTTCTAATCTAATAGGTCCTGCACTGTCTGCCAATCTCCAATCGCTGTCACATTGCAGTAATGTAGCATCCCTGTGCTTGTCTTACAAGTACTTCCATGGAATGTTAATTTATTGCACTTTTCCCCCTCAACGAAAATACCTCTGACCCACCTGACTCGCAGCAAAATCTCACCCCTTCACTGTAGAAGTTCCGAGATACCAGAAGATTTTCTACTCTAATAGCTTCTTTTCTTCGGACTGTTTGCCTCTAGAATTCCCTTCCGGCTCTGTTTCCCCAACCGTACCAGAAATTTAAATGTACAAGGAACATACCTCTTTATGCCCAACTCCCCATCTAGTCCCCCCTCCCCGCCTAAATCTGACCCCTACCACAATAGCCTCTTATGCTTCAGTGACAATATGCCTTGTTTGAGGTGAATGAATAATTTTTAAAAAACCCTACCTTATAACTACTTTTCTAATGTCGACAAGTTTTAATTCCATGTTTGCTATTGTTTTCTTTGAATGCGTAAATGAATAAGGACTTTATTCTATGATGAATTAATGCGACTCTATTTCTGTTTCTTTTGTGTTTGCCAAAAGTGACACGTTTGATTGTAGGTTACAGTATCTTATATTGATGACATTTGTGTGTACATGTTTGGAACAAATACTATATTAACTCGGTTTTATTAACGGTAAAACAATACTGAATCTATTCTCCTTCAAGTAACAGTTTGTAACAATGGAGTGAAAACAAAAGCATGAAACAAATAGTTAACATTTACAAATATGTTATTTCAAACAGTGTATAGAATTGAGTTATTTGTATCAAGGCAATACTTACAACAGGCCTGGCAGCTATGCAACTAGGTTCTGCTATTTACAGGTATGTTATTTCCAACTGTGTGTGGGTATATATATATATATATATATATATTATACTAGAAGAATACCCATCCCAGAATGGGTGAAATTAATTCCCTGAACAGAACCGTTTGCAACACTTTTATGCCCCCCTTATGAAAATTAAAATCAATATATAATGATACTAAACTTGATCAAAATCCATTATGTGATTTTGATTCTAGAAAATGTCTAAAATTTAAGGCTTAAGGGGTCTTAAGAAGAAATTGAAATTCAGGAAATCATTCTTAATCGGTGTCTAATGACTAGGGATCATATTTAATGCAATTTTGATATATTTTAATTTAAAAACAGGAGGTTGTGCCCATATTATGTCCTCTAAAACCCTTTTAAAATACTCAAAAGAAACTAAAATTTGGAGAATATTTATTAATTGATCCCTAATAATACCTAAAATTTCACAAAAATCGGCGGTATTTGAATATTCACAACTGGCTGTCATCCCCCCTCTTTGCATAAAACTAAATCAAACTAACTATAGCCCACATTACCCACCTTTATGCCTAGCAGCTGTGTTCTAAAATTCATAATGTAAACTTAAAATAAATAGAGAATAGCTTATTTGTATCAAGACAATACTTATAACAGGCCTGGCACCTATGCCACTAGGTTCTACACTTAGGAGCAGATAAGTGGGGACTTAAATTACTATTACATAACCCTTACCGAGAACATTTTTAACAAGGGGCTAGTATATAATATCAATTAGTTAATTAGTAATTTTATCTACAAATTAGTGTTTCTTTAAAAGCCATTGTTTTATTTTCAAACACTATCGATAGACGATTTTGTAAAATGTTGAATTTGTTTTGATATTAATACAATTATATTTTCGATTATTTCAATCAATTAGTATAAACGAATCAACTAATTACTTTTGCGACATCATCTAAAAATGGTCCTGATTTGTGGTTAATAAATTGATTTTGTGTATTCAGTTCTTTTATGGTAGAGAAAGAGGCTGTTTTTTTCTTTCTCTGAACATTACCATTTATGAAATTAATAATCTTGTATATAAAGTAGAATCAGCCAAAGTGGTCATATGTAAACACTTGATAGCGTTTGTCATACAAAATCAATATTTAATTCTATTTCGCCAGTTATATATGGTAAACATTGGGCCATGTTCTTTAAAAGAAAAATGCATTTCTAATTAATATTATTGAATACTTGATAATTCCTGATTGATATTTTATTTTTGATTAGTCATACTTAGAGGAGGGAGGAGATTTTCTTTCACAGTAGGAAGTCCTTTTCCTGTCACCCATTAATTTCCAGAACAAATTTAGTAACGGACTATTTTTGCTATTCACCAGTATTTATAAATATTTTAAGTGTTTCGCTTGGATAATCGATATAGATTTAACCAATTTGACTAGTAGTTAATATTAGGAAGCCCCTTACAATTATGTGTATACTTTCTAATTAATTACTGAATATTACTAACAAGTACTTTCCTACAAGTTTACTCAAGGTTATTTAGTAGCAATGTTCATTTTAACAGGCTCGCCCACAATTATAAATGCTATTTGTCTGCTAGGCCTGGTATAGGTATTGCCTTGTATGTATACAATAGATTTTGTTTTTCAAATAATGATCAGAAAAGAGCACGTAGAAGACCGGAAAACTGATGTGGCAGATTACTTATTTTATTCTGTGTTCAGTGAAAGACAGATGAGAATTTAAATAGTCTATACAAGCCCCAAATTGTGGCTTATTTATTTTGAACTTTTCGTAGAGAATTGAGGCAATTAGATGGGACAGTGCCATGCGAGATAGGAAAGTAAAGTTCATCCGTCGAACAATTTGACTGTTTGTCTCTGAGAGGAAAAGACTTTTCAAAACTATTCACTGTGAATAAAATGCTGTCTAATAATCTGGTATACATTTACTCGAGTGAGATGGTATTGCAAAATGAATCGACAAAAAAGATCCGGGTGAATAAATTTCAGATATTGTTAAATCATTCTCAGATTTTTTTTAACATTTTAAAAGTTCTGAACGCTTTACTAATATATAAAGTAAAGTCAGTCTCTTTATCATCGATAGCTTTCTTTCTACAAAATCAATATTTGATTCTGGTCCGTCACTTTTTCTTGTGAATCGTTGCAGCATGTTAAGAAGAATAAAACGTAATCGGATTTTAATTCCTTCAAGAAAATACTTTGTTTGAGTCGGAATTATTTTCAAATGGCTGCCATCTTAAAAAAAACAAACAATGTAACTCTATTTTTTAATACAAGTTTTCTTCTCTTTGATTGGAACAAAAAAAAATGCCCCCCCCCCCCCCGAAAAAAAACGTCATAGTTTAAAAACCGAAAATCAAAACAAATTGCAAGTAAATACACTACAAGGCAACACCAGGTCGTTACAACTAGTAAACATCATTAAAAAAATATATAAAAAAGGCAAATTTATTAAAAAATTTTGTTTGATTTGGGTGTTCTGTTTTATGGCATATCAACCCGTTTTAAGTTATTTAATGCAGGAAAGCACAATAACAATTATAAACAGTTCATTATATTTTACCCATAGCTGGGAGGAGGTTTGGTGAAGGTTCATCAATTTTCCAGTGGATTACTGTGTCAGTGAAGTTAATAGATCCGCTAGTATTTGAAAATTGTTTTAAACTGTTAAGCTATTCTTTTTTCTTCGGAACAGCTGAAAGATCACGAAGAGAAATGTACCTAATTTAGTTCGTGTATAACATTGTTTTACTTAAATAGATAATCTCATATTTATGCATTTTATTAATCTAAGCTTCTCTACCCATTTTATTGTCTACATAAGCTTACTTATAACATCCCTAACAAAATCTTAAGCAAATTAACATTCTAGACCTCCTAAAGCTGGATTAATGGATAATCTCTTAATCTGAATTTTACACAATTCTATTTGTTCTTAAAGTCTAGTGCATTATTTATTTTTACATATTTTACATATATGTATTTTTGTGCAATACTTATTATCCAGCCTCGGACTTAATCCAGTCATAATTCATGATTCAAATTCAATCACTGATTGCCCAACCTGATTTGAATCAGCTAACAAGTACATGTGTACTTGGTACATTTTAAAGATTTGAGGTATATTTATTTATGCCTTGATTGACATCTCTGGGGGGAGGGGAGTATACCAAAGAAAATAAATGTACATTCTCATCTAATATATAAAGTAAAGAGAGTCTGTGTTTTTTTTTGTTTTGTTTTTTTAATCTATTTAGTTAATAGCTTTCTATCTACAAAATCAATATTTGATTCTGATTCGCCATCTTTTATTTATATTTATTTATTTACTTAATTTTAATATTGGTTCATGTTCTTAACAAAATGTATTTCGCTTTAATTTCTTTCAAAAAATAATTTATCTACCTCGGGAGATTTTAAAATGGACAATTTTTTTAATAATGACCTAGATAGTAGCAGACCCGGAAGTCTTGATATCTTTTTAACTTCCTTTCCCTCCTTTCTTTTGTTGAGAGAGAGAGAGAGAAAAAAAAATGAATGAATGAATAGTGTCACTTTATTGTACTAGCTCTGTTGGTCAATCATCAAGCATACTGTTCATAGAGACAGTCTGTGAGTTCGAACATCACCTGGGGAAATAATAATTTTTTTTACTCTGATTTTGTCCTAAAATGAACTTAGATATTTTAAATTACAATATTAAGCAGATTGGTCAGTTTTACTTTTATTGTTACCTGTAATCTACGTAATTTACAGAAATTAGGACCCCGGGCGGATAAGTCAGTAATAGACTGAAGTTTATTTGTACCAAATATGGTTCGATTGCGAAAAGAATTGTGAATTTTATTCACAATTCCATGGGTAGCATTTCTTTTTTCTTTGGGTCACTTTGTATTTATGCCTATAAACCCTTATGAGTTTCTAGATATGCATCAACATTTATTTCCTTTCAACTATGAGTAAAAATAGAAACGTGTCTAATGAGTTGTATACAATGTATTTTTTGCAATAAATATTTTGTTTCAGGTATGAAATAATCTTAAAGGGGGTTTTGATATGCTGTAAAACAAACACAAAAACGTTTTAACATTTTCACAGTTGGCACAATTTGTCATAGCCAAATGTGTTGATCTTTCTTTTGTTTTATTATTATTATTAGCGGGATCCGTGGAAATTCCTCAGTTGTATCCCTCATCTGTTGTATAATGCTGCTATGCTTAAAAATATTTCCATCCTATGGACGTCTGGTGTGAACGTGCCGGCCCCACAATATTATTGTACCACCTTTGTTCAAACAGAAACATACTTATCTATTTACTTTTGTTAATGTAGGTTCCTGGTGATACCAGATCAGGCTGCCCTGTGGCTCCCTGAGACGAAATTCACCTACATTGACGTTTTTTGTTTTTTTGTTTGTAAAACTTAATTATGTTCTACAAAACCAAAAACAAAAACAACAGCCCCTCTCCCTTTCTCCCTCCCCTTTTTTATTTTATTTTTAGAACTTGAAGCATATATCTTTTACTATAATGACCAGATTCGGCATTAAATAACCCAAAAAGGGTTGATATGCCGTAAAACAAAACTACCAAACCAAAAACGATGATTAAACATTTGAAGATATAAAGAACTTGAAGCATAAAAACTTTTACTATAATGACCAGATTCGGCATTAAATAACCCAAAAAGGGTTGATATGCCGTAAAACAAAACTACCAAACCAAAAACGATGATTAAACATTTGAAGATATAAAGAACTTGAAGCATAAAAACTTTTACTATAATGACCAGATTCGGCATTAAATAACCCAAAAAGGGTTGATATGCCGTAAAACAAAACTACCAAACCTAATGTAGGTTCAAAATATTTCTGGTTATGGAGGTTTATCTTAGAAAACCTTTGCAGAAGTTTGTGGTATATTTCCATTCTATGGAACTCCGGCGAAAACTAGACCCCATAATATTATTGTACCATCTTTGGATAGATAGAACAGATACTACACTTTGATCATAGCCCTAAGGCCAAGAAAATGTATTTTAGTTAGTTTCAAGTTCGATACGACAGTGATATCAGATGAAATGTTTTAAATTACTTTTTTTGCATTGCATTCGGGCGATTCCATTATTGAAAAAAGGGGTGGAGGATGATAACGTACATATGGACATGAAATTGCCATAGCATATTATTATATAGATTGCTAATAATCCAAAACAGAAGACAAATACCTGTACATTTCAGGGGATCTGCTTCACTGACATTGAACTTTTTTCACCAAAATCAAGTACAGGTAGAATAATTCAAGAATGATAAATTTCAATCCTACTAGACGTACCAGGACCTATTAGGTCACAGCCGCTATGACTAGTGGTTCCACTTAGTTTAGTAATTTCCGAATGAAATCTTTGGCATATCTGTTAAGAAATTCTTCTGGCATAACTAAAATAATAAGTCTCTTTATTTCTATATTATCCTTATGGATAATATAGACGTAAAGAGTTGAAATTATTTTGTTATCTAATTCACATACGTGTTTACCGTGTGTACAAACACTGTAAATTAGCTGGAAAGAGAGTCGCTCTTTCTCTAAATGCTCACAGAAACAGTAAGAACTGTTACAGTTGTTGAATCAATATGCAGTGAGAGGCCAATAGAAATACATAGATAGTGAAGTGAGAGATGGGTGACTTGTTCAGTTAATTACAAATTATGGTTAATTAGAACAATTGAAATGGAAATGTTTTCAAATATAACTCAATCCCGAAACTGAGGAATATTTTAGCATGTATTTTGTGTGATTAAAGTATGTATTAAAACGCCTCAGGGAAATAAATGTTGATTAACTCAGCTATAGTATTAAACAAAATGCCTTTCTAATGTTGGAAACAATTATAAATATCTCAAAATTAACTAAATGTTGTGTTGGTTGGAAGGGTGCGATGGAATTAAATCGAAAAACAAATTTTTCCATCAATTTTAATTAACCTGACTTGTCCTTACAGATAATCCTACGTCCATAAATATCTGGAAACAGCTGGAAATATCTATAAATATCTGGAAATAGCTAATAGAATTAGTTATTAGTGTATGCGCGGCCATTTTGATTGCCAGGGGCAAGTTTTAGATTCAAAGGTTGGTCCGCATTTGCTACATCGTCCCATTTGTGCGGATATCTATTGCCAGAGTGATAGATACCGTATAGAATAAGAGTGGGATGGAGGGGGGAGCAAACATAGAGAGGGTGAAAATGATGAACAGAAACTTAGTAAGAGATGGGTCACTTGTTGAATTAATTTCAAATTGTGGCTAGTTAGATAAATTAAAATGGAAGTTTTTCAAATATAACTCAATCCCAAAAAGAAGGAATATTTGAGCATGTTTTGTGTGATTAAAATACATAGGTAAAAAGTTTGGGAGGAAACAAACTTTGATTAACACAGCTTTAGTGTATAATAATAGATTATTATAAGAAAAAAAATTAAATAAAATCTTTAGGCAACAAGGTAGACACCACTTAAGGAGCACCACCTCTACTAATCATTCTCCACTTTATAATAAAGACCAATGTGTATTTATATTTTCATACTAGCTGGTTTTGCCATTTTTGCCACTTAAAATACTTGAAATATGAATTTAAAATAATAAACATTTCATTCATAGCTTTGTTGTAAACACAAAATCTTTCTTATTTATTCATATCACATTCAGTTTAACATCCGTTTTACATGCTAGCATGCATTGGATGGCTTTAAGTAATTGACTTCCAAATTAACCTATCTCTGGCTAGGTCCTTTATCTCTCTTTCTCTCAAGTCCATTTGTATCACTTCCTCCCATGTTTTCCTTGGCCTTCCCCTGTGAACTGGACCTGCTACCTTAACTGTTTTAAATCTACTGACCAAAGAACTCTCATCCATTCTTTCAGCGTGGCCATACCATCAAAGTCTCCTGTTCTGCACACATCTCCCTATACTGTCCAAATCTAATCTTGCTCTGAGGTCATCAGATCTAAGCCTGTCTTTAAAAGTCGCATTACACATCCATCGTATCATTCTCGTCCATTTTAAATGTGACCATAAAGAAAGAAGAAATCAATTTTACTTTTTCACTTGCAATTTAGAAATAGATCGCAACTTGCTGAAAATTAAGTCGGTCCCCTCTAAAGAACGGGACATTTGAACACAAATGCTAAATATTTGTCCAGGAAATAAAACAATATTGCAAAACAGAACTATTTGTTATATTAATATCAATACAATCATTGCATTAAAAAACAATAAGTTAACTAGTAAAATGTCCTTTTTCAAAACCAATATGCAAATTAGTTAACCTTGAGACTGATATCGCATATACATAAGCAGTATACAAAACAGATGGTAATTCTATTGTATAAAGTTAAATTAACTTGAAATAGGGGTTTTTGACTTTACCGTTAGTGCGAGAAATGGTCCAACTTTCGCATTTATTCATTTAGATATATATAAATATATATACTTCTGTCCCGTCACAAAAAAGTTAGTAAAAATCGTGCCATGTGAAGTCCTTTTAGGTGTTGAGGGGAAGCGAGAAAGCAAATAGCAAGTCAGACAATCCCCCACCATCTGAAATAGATTCATAAAGAAATGCTTCGCTCTAAATAAAAAGTCAATGATTGGTGTTTTTTTTTTCTTTAGGGCATCAGAAATGATAATTTATATATGAAAAATTAAATTACTGATGTAATTCTATGATTTTGATCTGAATATTACTGCGAACACTGTTTAAGCATTTTATGTTTTTCTCCAGTTTTTGACAAAGGGTGTACACTAGTAAATACATAAAATGTATGAATTGAATAAAGACCTGTAATTGTGAAATCTTCAAGTATTTCCATTTCTAGACTATTGGAATGCAAAAATAACAGTGAGTTGTTTGCTTGGATTTTATAAACTTGTAAACAAATTAAAAATGAAGAAAGAAGAAAGCGAATGTTTACAATAGGTGTGGTTGTCATTCTTATAATAGAGAGTAACAGTTTTTACCAAGGAGACTCGAGTACATGTGTATTTATTCCATTGCATATGACTAATTCAAGATATTTTTAATTCCAAATGTTTGCTCCATTTTTCTTTGTTCTATGTCACTTGGATGTTATATAATGTGTCTAATGATGGAGATGTTTTAAAAATAGGACGAACTCATTCTTTTATTTTGTTTAATTATATTATTGTCCTTGTCTTGTCTCTGGAAACAATGGATAACCTCTGAAAAGGTGTCTCCACGATGAGGAGTCTACATGAGGCAAGGGTTGTGAAATCAGCAACCGCACTTCTCTCAACCCGGCATTGTTTAAGTCCCGTATCGGGAAGATTTCAAAACGACCGGAAAGCAATGCTGGGATATGCAGAGAATAGACTAATGTTATTTCAGTTTTCCTTCTCTGAGACTGGTTAACCTACTAAATTTATCTGTAGCTACAGTGAGGGTGGGGTAATTACTTTTCGCAAGTGTATTAGAGAAAGTAACAGCTTGGCCTTTTGGCTAAGATCAAAGTGTAGTATCTGTTCCGATGGATACTGCACCCCATAGACTGGTATTGTCTTGGCCTTCGGGGTTTGATTTATGCCGATCTATGGGTCTGTCCTGTGCAGTTCTAGGAGGTCTACCCTCTCAGGCTTCACCTTCCCTTTTTGGGGAGAAGTAAGTTTATTGCTTACTGCCTGAGGCGCCCCTACCTGGGAATGCCGACGGGGCTGCCCAGGCAATTTTTAAACCCCACTTTCCCGACCCGACCTTGGGTCACATCTTACTTGTGGGAGTAAGATAAAAACTGGCCTTGTGCCTAACTCCTGGAGAGGAGTAAATCAATACTTCCAAACAAGTACTGACCAGGTTCAACATTGTTTAACTTTGATGATCCTATGACAATTGGTGTCACAATGTGATTTAGCTGTAATTATGTGCATGCACTAATACTTTGAGAGATGTGAAAGGTATGACCCCCTTCAATTTTTCAACTGTGGATAAAAATAGCAACTTGTGTTCAATTCATTATATACAATGAATCGTTTGTAATAATTATTTTGTATTTGGCATTAAACAGACAAACCAAACCAATCTGATGAGTGTTAGTTGAAAGAAGGTCTTCTTAAAAAATAATTTATTCAAATGAACCCAATTTTATAAGCTACTAGCTGTCTTAACTCTCTATTGCACGGTAGTGTTGTTGTTTTCTTATTTTAAATAAGCCGGATTTTTTTTTTTGGGGGGGGGGTATATTATAACGTCTACGTAAATGAAATTATGGAATTACATCAAAAAACAACTTATCTAGTAATAGATATTTGTTGTATCATATTTTTGACGCCATTTGCAAAATTGTGTATTCCCTGTCAATAAAGTTGTAAATACGGAAAGAAATGTATGTCATTATCTAACGAAATTACCTTAAAACGAAGTTTTTATGTAAATAAAATAAAATGTTTGATAAGTACTTACCCAGCAATCAGATTTTGGATGCCATATGCATTTTCCATAGTTACTTATTTGAAAGTAAATAAAGTTTGGGATAGTATTATACATCTATTATTTGTAGAAACAATGAAGGTTTCATATGAGTTAATTTTGTAAAATAGTAGTTTTGTTATATATTATATTTTACAATTCGTTCAATTTTAAGCAATTTTGTTATATCAATCAATTAATAGTAAGTAAGAAAAGTAATGTGAAAATAACAAAAGAAATCCCTCTCAGTACAAAACTTGTGATTTGTTATAAACTTAGTTATTTCATTCACTAATTAACATAGATGCTTAGCGATTGAAAATTACTGGTGAATATCGAGATATGTCTGTTTCTAAAGGAAATATTAGTCTGGATATAGTATGTAATCGATGTAATTTCAATTTGTATTTTTTAAGAAAATAAATCAATAATTGCCGTAATTGACTGGCTAGTCAGAATCAAATATTGATTAAAAAAAAACATTTTTTTTTTTAGGAAGAAAGCTATTGGTGACTAAAATTGACAGACTGATTTTACTGTATTATATAGATTTTATATTTATTACTCATGGGTAACTAATCAGGTGGGTCAAAAGTAAGTTTAGTTTTACAAAAAGGTTTCAAGATTTTATTTTACAAAGTTGTTTTTAAAAGTAGGTATACAGCTTACCTACTTTCGGCATAGCGTGTGTTTTGTTGTTTTTTACCATTATGTAGTGAATGTTTGTTAGAGAAATCTAATAATTTTCTTTTGAGAATATGTTTAAAAATAGTTAGCTGAAAGATCTACCTTCAGAGCCATATGATACCAGTAATATAATCCTAATTTGCAAATGAATGTGTCTGTTTCGCATGTTTGAAAATGTTTGCTTGGATTGCAATCAAACTGTGCATAGTTATCAAAGAGACTGTTATGCAATTAATTAAATTATTGGCTCACTAGCTGTACTTACCCGGTGTTGTCCAGGATGCAGTGAAATCATTTTAATTTTTATTTGTTTGCAAATAAGATAGAAAACTATTATATTCTTTAATCTAAAATATGAGTTGTCTCACCGTGCTGATTTTTTTTATTTTTAGGTGATTATTTAAGAAATAATTTTATATTAGCAGTCGTCTGGGTCGGACTAAGTAATTTGAAAAAATAAATTGTAAAACATGCTATATTGCCAATAACACTACACCAATAACAAATGAAAATTGGCTAGTCAGAAGCAAAGTTTGTTTTGTCAGCTTAAATGCTATTTGGGTCTGACCTTGCAATTCCATCAAGATAACTTTATATGTTAGGTGTCTGTAAGTTTATGAAAATCAAAACTGACTTAACTAATACATGTCAAATAAAAAAAAGTTAAAAATATACAAAATACATATTGATTTATGATTAATTTAAGCTTAGTGTTGCATATTGTTTGGAGTAATATGCTTTTTGAGTCAAGTGTAGATACGGTTTGCCAGGTTAGATATCTTATGTTATTTTAATCGTGTGATATAGAAGGGATTTGAAGCGAGATATCAGTTACAGCTTGAAAGTTAGAAAACATAATGATATAAGTTAGACCCTTGTGAAAAGGGTCAAACAAGACGCAACTCCTAGTTAAGGAAAGTGGATATCCATAGTTAAGTTTAAAACGTTATCGTCGTCCTTCTTCATGTATGTACCAGAGACCTCTAGAAAAATTATCTGGAGAACCTTGGTTCACATGAGAAAGAAGGGCATACATAATCTATATCTCCTCTCCTACATCAAGGGTGTATTTAACAATAGGCATTCATTTGTGTTGATGATATATTTTAGAACATTATCTATAGTCTTATTAATACTCTATTAAATGCAGAGACGTGGAGTCCAAGTCAGAACAAATTCGCTGCCTTAGGGATTGGAATCTGTGAAAATGGAATCCAGCTCAATTTAAAAAAAGAGAAAGAAAAAGTGATACATGATGAAAAATATCACTAAAACCTTATTGATTTTTTTTACATAAATTTTATGGACTTCATACTATTTACACATGGATGTAGGGAAGAAAACAAAACTTTGATATTGTTTTAATCTTAAATGAAATGCATAAGTTCAAATCCATGTTCTCGCCACAGTGGACTTCCTCAACAGCCTCCATCTATTAATGACGTGCTACACCAGGAAACAGCATGAATTGACTTGTCTTTACGAGTGCCTCTCCATCACCACTATTCGTGGAAACGCCTTTAGCCTGCTTTCGGCCTGCCAAGCAAGCAGGACATCCGATGAAAGTTCTTGATATTTGCATATAGGTTTTGAAAAAGGACATTTTATTAATTAACTATTATTTGTTGTTATTTATTAAATAAATTTATCATAGATCACTGAATCAATAATATATATATACATATATATATATATGAAAAAAATTAATCGATATAGTACTTAGTCTGGATCTTGTTTGTTTGTCTCCATGCACAATTGATGATGTCACAAAGGAATGATGTTATTCACTAAAGCAGTTGGAAGACACTAGGAATCATCTTTATGACGTCATAAAATTGAAATAACAAAAGCAGAAATAGCATTAAAGCAGAACATGAACGACCTGTGAAGCTTTGGGTCACTGGTTGTCTGTAGACGAACCATTTATTTATCTACCTCCCACAGCGGAAAGATGTGACACAAGGTCGGAAAGTGGGATTTGATAAGTCAGCACCCTAGAGGAAGAGCACTTTGACCGTTAAAAATTGCCTGGGCAGCCCCGTCAACATTCCCCGGTAGGGGCGCCTCAGGCGATTAGCAATAAACTAACCCCTTCTCAAAAGGTGAAAAGGCAAAGCCTGGGAGGGTGGACCTCCTAGAACTGCACAGGACAGACCCATAGGCCGGCGTAAATCAAGCCCCGAAGGCCAAGACAATACCGGTCTGTAGGGTGTAGTATCCATCGGAACAGATACTACACTTTGTTCCTGGCCAAAAGGCCGAGAAACGAACCATATGGAGGTGTAGGGTCTAGTATCTGCTTAAAATGATAGAAAAAAAAAAGAATTAGACTATTCTATTGACACTAATTCAATCATATACTTCAATAGTTAAAGCGCACAGATGTGAACTTGAATAAAAATTGATTTCCAACATTTAAGTAAAAATATAACATTATTTTGTCTAAATCTACTCAAAATGTAATCAAGTTTTGCTTCATTTTCAATTTGTTTATATTTTAAATGTTTAAGCTAATCAAAACAATTTTTTAAGGTTTATTCAATAATGTCAATAGGGGGAGGGGGGTGAATGGCTTAATAATTAGTGTCACAGACCACGGAATTGGTTATGTCGTGTTTGACTACAAGAAAGGGGGGAAGAATTGCTGTTTTCTTAGTCGGAATCTATCCATCTGACACTAATTTTTGGCTATTTTTTTATCTTGAAGTAGTACATATTTTTTTGTTTAGCTCCTTACATCAAGTGGCTTCATGCCTTGTTTATAGCCATTTCCATTTAAAAAAAAATAATTGGATATACTGTTCAATGGTGCGTTAATACAATTGGGAAAGGTATAAATCTACAATTACACCCCCTCCCCATCTATGGCTTGAATAACTTGTGTGCAATTAATTGTGCATAATAGGTATTATTTCAGCAACGTGTTGATATGATGTAGAATCAAATGTAAATGGTGAAAATAAATTAATATACGACTATTTTGAAATATGTATATTTATAAAGTTGTGCCATTTATCGCACTGACAGTGAGATTAAAATGTCGAGTGCATATTCACAATAGAAGACAATAGCTTTCTAATATACTGATCACATGTACCTGATCAATGTCAAGATTAACTAATTTACATATTGCTTTACAACGGAACATCTCATTAATTAACTTCATTTTGTTTTCTAATTTAATGATTATTTTCATTTTACTATAACGTATAGTTCTATTCCTGCATATTTTTATTTTGTCAATAAAGGCTTAGCATTTCCGGTCATTTTTGGTTAATTTACTTCTGGAGGTGGCGAGTCTTGGTTTCCTTAATTTTCTCAAGCAACACTGGGACACGGGTCCAGTTAGTCTAAATGAATAAATATGAAAGTTTTGGGTTTTTTTTTTTTTTTTTTACACCTATTCTAACTATATTAACATCAAAACGGATTATGCTTATTTAATTCTATGATACAGCATAAGATTTTGAAATACCGTATATATAGTCATCTGTAACACTCACA
Organism: Sepiola atlantica; assembly: GCA_963556195.1. Classification (NCBI taxonomy): domain Eukaryota; kingdom Metazoa; phylum Mollusca; class Cephalopoda; order Sepiida; family Sepiolidae; genus Sepiola; species Sepiola atlantica. Next base: position 60,682,124 of record OY744533.1, on the reverse strand, counting down.
ATCAGCTTTTGGTATTCTTACATTTGCAGATTTATTTCATCAACAGCTTTTAATAAATTAATATTTTGTAATATATAATTTTAATTCGATTGTCATTTTCTTATACGCAATAATTTCGTTGATGGTAAAACCTCTGTCGCTGAGATGTTAAGAACAGATACTACAGTTTCATCTTAAAAAGGCCAAGGAACCATTAAAAAAGTTGTGACAAGGCATTTTTAAACAAATGAAAAAAAACTGATTTAATCTATTATTGTATTATCTTTTAGTGGTAGTAGATAGTGTATATCGGTTCTGTTGTCATAAGATCATCCTCCCAGGAATTACCTCCTCCATTTTTATGAGGATGGGTTTAACTCCCAGGTATTACATCCTCCTTTGAGGGGAGAAGATAATGTAATATCTGTTTTGTTGTCATGAGACCATACTCAGGGGCATTACTTTCTCTTTTTATGGGGAATCCTCCCAGGTATTACCTCCTGTTTTTTGGGGACCTGGGGGGGGGGGGGTAGTGTACTATCAATTCCTTTGTCATATCATTCTTTCAGTCGTTACCTTCTATGTTCGTTCACCATGATATTATTCTCCCAGGCTAGCAAATATATGCTCCCTCCGGTCACATATATTTGCTAGTTGTAAATAAAATTGAGTTTTTTTTTTTTGTTGTTTTTTTTTTTTTTTTTTTAGCTTTAATTTTAACTTAAACTAAAATAAAGAATAACAACCGGAAGAACTGAATTAAATTTAGAAATGTTTCAAGATAGTAACATTCGTTTGGGTCTGATTAGATTAACTTATTCATTCAATTTACTGCGAATGTTAAACATTTGCTTGCACGGTTTTCTGTTTTTAATGTGATTACTTCAGAACATTTTTTTTTTGTTTCTTTTGTTTTAAAACATCTAAATGCAATATATATTATGCGATAAAGATGAAACGGTTTTTTGGGGTTTTTAAGATGTTTCGACGATTGTCTTCAAGCTGTTTTTCCATTCATGCTTTTTCTGCCGCGTGTGAACTAGTAGTATTCCACTAGGTTTATTGATCATGAAGATCACATTACTTGCCTCGTGGCTCAACGTAGGCCATTGAGCTTTCACAATGGATGCTCTAAATGATGTTAAGTCACTGATACTTATTTAATAATCTCTTTTTAGTCATACTTGAAATATATCCTCAGTTCAGTGCACCATTAACCACAGCTGCTGCTGCTGCTGCTGCTGCATTTTCGATATTATTGATAGTTTGTGATATTTGTTCACATATTAACAGTTCTGAATTTATAGTAGCCAGGTGACCCGGCGTTTTCAGGGTATCATAAAAATTACATCAATGACGAATTGTAAGATTCGCAAGTACAACTCTTTCAACCTTAATCGCTTTCCAGTCTTCTCTGGTCGCTATTCTTCACAACACATGCGAACCTATCTCGCTTAAATCGGGGGAGAGGTGTAGACTCTGTCCACTACAGTAATATACAGGGTGAGCCTAAAGTAGGTGGACAGTAAAAAACATTTATTTAGAGATCACTTATATGTACAATTACATGTAATAAAACAATTATATTAATGAAAATTAAATGTTATTTATCAACGCAAGTGTTCAAACTATTTTTCCTTCTTGATTTACACAGCTTTGAAGTCTGCCTCTTACGCTTCGACAAAAAAATGTTTTTACTGTCCACCTACTTTTGGCTCACCCTGTATAACATTTTTAAAAAGTATCTAATTTTTAACACGAGAAAGCTTAGCGGCAAAAATATAAATAGTTCCCATCCTTCTAATAATGGGCCAATCTACGATAAATTATTCATACGATTTCTTTACTATTTATTTTAATATATTTCACATTTATTATATATATTTTTTAACATTTAAAATTTTTTATTACACTCAGCAAACTTTTGATACAAAAAAAAAACTTTCAACATTCTTTTTATATAAAAAATAACGAAAAAAAAAAACAGAATTTAAAATAAAAACTGAAGAGGTTCAAACATATCAATTGATAATTTAAGAATAATAAATTACCAATAACAAAATGGCCGCATGACATTAAAACAAATTGAGATAAAAAGTTCAATTTTCTTCACATTAAAAAGTTTATGTAAATATTTACTTTATTGCCATCCCGTTCTAACTAATCTGTTTCAACTGCCAAATTAAAAAAACAAAACTTTGTAGATAATATATCAGAAACATCAAGAAGTTTTATTGGATGTTCTGCTGGCTTGGCAGGCCGAGAGATATTTGCTGATTTCTTTTCTCATGATGGGGAGCTGGAACATGTTCTTGGAGGAAGAGGCGACAATCATTCTAACATATCTTTATTATATTTGTTATTATATCCATTTATCCTTAAAAGCAAATTATTCCAAAAATAGTTTCAGGACGTAGAATTATTTAAGTATCTATGTATTTAAGTATATTTAGCACTTCCGTCTTATGAGTCAATTATTCAGCACTGCCTTAATATCAATGAATCTTAAACTGATGAAATACGGCTATATGAACTTGTTCAAGCAATAGTACATAGTGACCCCCTACACCCCCCCCCCTCAAAAAAAGAAATGCTACCCATGGAATCATTAATAAAATTCACAACCCTTTCTGTAATCCGACTATATGCCTGACTTGTTCACCAAGTTTCAGTCATGAATATCTAACAGTCTTCGTTTTATCATTTTATTGATATTCAATGATAAGCATGCCTGGATACGACATTTTATTTACCTCCCCAGGAGGTTAGGCACAAGGCCAGTTTTATCTTACTCCCACAACGTAAAATGTAAGAGGTTGGGTCGGGAAAGTGGGACTTGAAAAGCCAGCGCCCGAGAAGGTGAGCACCCTAGCCATTAAAAATTGCCTGGGCAGCCCCGTCGGCATTCCCCGGTAGGGGCGCCTCAGGCAGTAAGCAATAAACTTACTCCTCCCCAAAGAGGGGAGGCAAAGCCTGGAAGGGTGGACTTCCTAGAACTGCACAGGACAGACCCATAGACCGGCGTAAATCAAGCCCCCGAAGGCCAAGACGATACCAGTCTATGGGGTGTAGTATCCATCGGAACAAAGGCCGATCTGGATACGACATGCAAAATTCTCAATAACTCTGATGTCACACTCCTCTTTTGGCACTGCCCTAATTTTGACTGTGATGGCCCTCTTCAGTTCAGGAATGGTCTGGGGATTGTTTTGATAGACATTATCTTTGAGATAACCCCACAGATAAAAATCTAGGGGGCTATGGTCCGGTGAGTGTGAAGCCCATTCAGGATAACACCTCCTACTGAGAAGTCGATCACCAACGTGTCCTCTGCATATCATTGAACGGTGATAAAGCAAAGACTGTTGGACATTCATGACTGAAATTTGGTGGGCAAGTCGGGCATAGACTGAAATGTATTTGTACTAAATATGGTTAGAATGCAAAACGGATTGTGACTTTTATTAACAATTCATGGATGGCATTTTAGCTGGGTCACTCAGAATATTCTGCTTGTACAGGGACTCAGTAAAAAGTTCTTATTACAAAAATGTTGACTATTTTTGCTTTTGTATTGCAGTTCATCTTACAAAGAAAATCTATGAGATTAAAATGAATGAAATATATTTGTTCTTTGTATGTGCAATTAGTTCATGAATCGCATGTTCTATGCTCATCTATCCACTTGTATATTCCTATGAATCGGCATGCTATGACTTGTTTGACCGGCTTCATTCAGTTGTTGACATCGGTTTCCTCGATTCTTTCTAGAATCGAGTACTTACAGGAAGGATCATGCGAAGGTTGTCAATATCTAAATAAGTGAAAGTGGTGTTACTGAACTGACTGGGTTTGAACTTGACACATTCGCGTTGTCAGTCGATACCATTATGCACTTCACCGCAGCATCCTCCCATCCTGGCTGTATCCAAATAAATGAAAGTGGTGTTATAGAACCAACTTGATTCGAACTTGGCACACCCAGGTCGTCAGTCCATGTTATGCACTTCAGACACTTTCCATCTTGGTTGTACCCCAAAAATGACAATATCAGAAGAGATTTGTAAGCTGGCTGTATCCAAACCAATTCTTGTCATCTCATTTATTTCTGCATGTCTATTTTGCATTTGAGTGTTATTTAATTTTAACGGTAAATCCTCATCCTCTTTAATCCAGTCGATGATCGTGCCCCTTTGTAATTAAAAGTGGGGTTAAAGAGAACGAACAAAGTTTCTCGTCAAGGGAATTGGATTTATTTGCATTTCTATCTCCACTGAGATTTTTGGGGCCATCTCAATATATGAGCTTTTTATTGATTATATTTTATAAGCCACGTTCTTGAATCTATCATCTTTTCTTTTAATCAGCATATCTTTTCATTTGACTGATACTCGTCTGGCTTAAGCATTAGCATTATGTTCTCTGTTGCAGACCCGACTTTTAAAAGCATTCACTGCGGAACACGTGATGAATGCCTTGCCTATAGACAAGCACTCAGCATTATAAAAGCATCCTCTTCATTCTCTTTCTATTGTTCATTCTTACCGTTAGCATCCCTATGGATACAAATGGACGACTGCATGCATATACAGTAGATATTACATTAATTACAACCATTCACAAAAGTGTAAGACCACTGTGCAAATTTTTTTAAGATACTAGACCACCCGTGACCCGTTCGGTCAGTATTTGTTATTAATAATATATATATATAATTTTTTAACTATGTCATTGGTTCATTCATTTCGTATGAATCAAATGAGTCTATTGTTGGCATTGGTTTCCCCGATATCTTTTTAGAATTCTTTCTAGAAAGACATCAGGTACTTACGGGAGGAACCACGTGGAGGTTGCCAACATCCTAAGTGAAAGTGTTTCTGTGGAACAAACTGGATTCGAACTTGGCACACCCAGGTCGTCAGTTCATGTCGTTAACCACTCAGCCACTGTTCTGACATTGGTTGATAATCATCTTTTTACAAGAAAGTATTTACTTAAAAATTGATGACGTCATAAAGGATGACTGAAGGTTTTGGAAACTTTGATACTAATCTGTTTTATCCAATTTCTCCCTCCTCCTTCTCTCCCTCCTCCTCCTTCGTCTCTCCTCCTTCGTCTCTCCCCTCTCTCTCCCCCCTCTCTCTCCCTCTCTCTATCTATAGATATATATATAGATCTATATAGATAGATATATATATAGATCTATATAGATATATATATGTATAGATCTATATAGATATATATATGTATAGATCTATATAGATATATATATGTATAGATCTATATAGATATATATATGTATAGATCTATATAGATATATATATGTATAGATCTATATAGATATATATATGTATAGATCTATATAGATATATATATATGTATAGATCTATATAGATATATATATATGTATAGATCTATATAGATATATATATGTATAGATCTATATAGATATATATATGTATAGATCTATATAGATATATATATATGTATAGATCTATATAGATATATATATATGTATAGATCTATATAGATATATATATGTATAGATCTATATAGATATATATATGTATAGATCTATATAGATATATATATATGTATAGATCTATATAGATATATATATGTATAGATCTATATAGATATATATAGATATATATATGTATAGATATATATATGTATAGATATATATATGTATAGATATATATATGTATAGATCTATATAGATATATATATGTATAGATCTATATAGATATATATAGATATATATATATGTATAGATATGTATAGATATATATATGTATAGATCTGTATAGATATATATATGTATAGATCTATATAGATATATATATATATGTATAGATCTATATAGATATATATATGTATAGATATATATATGTATAGATATATATATGTATAGATATATATATGTATAGATAGATATATATATGTATAGATAGATATATATATGTATAGATATATATATGTATAGATATATATATGTATAGATAGATATATATATGTATAGATCTATAGATATATATATATATGTATAGATCTATATAGATATATATAGATATATATATGTATAGATATATATATGTATAGATATATATATGTATAGATATATATATGTATAGATCTATATAGATATATATATGTATAGATCTATATAGATATATATAGATATATATATATGTATAGATATGTATAGATATATATATGTATAGATCTGTATAGATATATATATGTATAGATCTGTATAGATATATATATGTATAGATCTGTATAGATATATATATGTATAGATCTGTATAGATATATATATGTATAGATATATATATGTATAGATCTGTATAGATATATATATGTATAGATCTATATAGATATATATATATATGTATAGATCTATATAGATATATATATATATGTATAGATCTGTATAGATATATATATGTATAGATCTGTATAGATATATATATGTATAGATCTGTATAGATATATATATGTATAGATCTGTATAGATATATATATGTATAGATCTGTATAGATATATATATGTATAGATCTGTATAGATATATATATATATGTATAGATCTATATAGATATATATATGTATAGATATATATATGTATAGATAGATATATATATGTATAGATATATATATGTATAGATCTATATAGATATATATATGTATAGATATATATATGTATAGATATATATATGTATAGATATATATATGTATAGATCTATATAGATATATATATGTATAGATCTATATATGTATATATATGTATAGATGTATATATATGTATAGATGTATATATATGTATAGATGTATATATATGTATAGATGTATATATATGTATAGATGTATATATATGTATAGATGTATATATATGTATAGATGTATATAGATATATATATGTATAGATGTATATAGATATATATATGTATAGATCTATATAGATATATATATGTATAGATGTATATAGATATATATATGTATAGATCTATATAGATATATATATGTATAGATCTATATAGATATATATATGTATAGATCTATATAGATATAGATCTGTATAGATATATATATGTATAGATCTATATAGATATATATATGTATAGATCTATATAGATATATATATGTATAGATCTATATAGATATATATATGTATAGATATATATATGTATAGATCTATATAGATATATATATGTATAGATCTATATAGATATATATATGTATAGATCTATATAGATATATATATGTATAGATCTATATAGATATATATATGTATAGATCTATATAGATATATATATGTATAGATCTATATAGATATATATATGTATAGATCTATATAGATATATATATATGTATAGATCTATATAGATATATATATATGTATAGATCTATATAGATATATATATATGTATAGATCTATATAGATATATATATGTATAGATCTATATAGATATATATATGTATAGATCTATATAGATATGTATAGATCTATATAGATATGTATAGATCTATATAGATATGTATAGATCTATATAGATATGTATAGATAGATATATCTATAGATAGATATATCTATAGATCTATATATATATGTATAGATAGATATATCTATAGATAGATATATCTATAGATCTATATATATATGTATAGATAGATATATCTATAGATAGATATATCTATAGATCTATATATGTATAGATAGATATATCTATAGATAGATATATCTATAGATAGATATATCTATATCTATAGATATATCTATAGATAGATCTGTCCCCTTTTCTCTTTCACTGTTTACTTCCTTCTCGTGTTAAATTGTTGTTAAATCACTATCACAAAATATAGTACAAACAAATCTCTATAATTTGGAAACAAACAATAATAAATGTGTGTGTGTTTCTCTCCAATTTAAATGCTAATCCATAAACTTCTAATTAAATAGAAACTGTATTTTTAAATTTTTTTTTATAAAAAAAAAAAAAAATGACTTTTGTTTCATTTGCCTCAACCGGACTCTGTCCTTTTCTCATGGCAGCGGTGATGATGATCTTCCAACCAACCATTTTTAATTCGGGGTTGTTTTTGTTGCTCACGTTGGAAAAAAACCCAAAAAACTGTCCTCAAATAAAACAGGAGACAACACAGATAAAATTCACTAGTTTATTGGGTCTCCGGAAAACCAATTGCAGTGAACTGTGGTTGTTTTAAGTACCTGAGAGAGGGGAGGGTGCTCCCAGTGGCTCGGATACAAGCTGCTAGCTGACATGTCTGACACCTATGAAATCCTAATAAGAAAAGGTGAACCAACCGAAAAAAACAAGTCACTTTATTCATTCAGTGCAGCAAGTCATGTATAAAGACAGAAGATATTGCATCTATAAACCATCGGAATGTTTGTCCAAGGCGACTTTAAACTTGGATATGGTAAGCATCATCAGAACTTCCTCTGGCAGGCTGTTCCAGGGAGCAGAAACACGGACAGAGAATGCTGCCTTTATTCTGTTAAGACGAAAGTAATAATGGTACATGTGCGGGTGTCCACGACTAGGTGTTGGGGTGGAAAATCCTCCAAAGAAAGAGTTAAATTCCAGTTGATGATGCTGTATGTCAGAATCAGGTCTCCTCGCCCTTACATTATCCAACAGTTTTATTCAAATAGATATCGTAAGTGTAAATTTCCATAAACATGTGACATAGATTACAAATCAACCGGAAATAAATTTGAAAAAATTGTAAAAGTGATGTTTGTTTCGTATCTCATTTGAGGGTTAGGCTTATTGTATACAAGATTATATCAACTTTCGTATCTCATTTGAGGGTGCTTATTGTATACAAGATCCAAAACTTGTATAATTATGCTAATTTGATTTTACCGACTCATGAAAATTCAAAATCGTCTTTTCATTTTAATCTGAACGTTGAATCGGCACTTGCTGAAATTGATACTTTCAAGTATGTTGATAGCTGACGAGACTACATCTGATGTGAATATGAATTTAGCATCTAAATCAAATCTAGAACAGGTCAATAATGATAGAAAACAGAGAATGAGATACCAATTGACGCTTATGTTAAAGTACACGTGTACTACTTCGTACGATTTAGCACACTTTAATAGACAAAGGAGTCAATCTGGCCAGAAATACAGTGTATGTATGTGGGTGGGGGATGTTGAACTCTATAAACTAACATTGTGAGCAAATTATTGAAGCAGATACCAGTTTGACCATTTCGTACTGGTGTGTCTAAAATGTGGAATGAATTCCTCAGTCGATGGTCATTATATTCTCACTATGAGTCGCTCTCTTATTTCTTTCACAAATTAAATCATTTGCTACGCATTGCAGAAATATATTCACTCTAATTCTACTTATATTAGCTTTCACATATCGGGTGATAGCTGACCCTGGACTCAAACTCTGTCAATCATGCCTAAGTAACCTAATAATGCTGGTGCTTGTATTTACTTGAATATATCATCATCATATTCTGCTTAACATGCTGGCATGTGTTGGACGGCTTTTAGAAATTGACTTCCAAACTAACCTATCTCTGACCAGGTCTTTATTTATCCTGCTTCTTCTCAAGTCCATTTTTATCACTTCTTCCCCATGTTTTCCTTGTCCTTCCCCTGTGAACTGAACCTACTATCTCAACTGTTCTACATCTATTGACCCAAGAACTCTCATCCATTCTTTCAACATAGCCATACCATCGAAGTCTACTGTTCTGCTTACAAAAAAAAAGGAAATTCCAATCTTTTTCATTGCCTAAATTATGGCCTAAATGTAACAAAGTGTTTGTAGATAGACTGTTTGGTTTGAGTTGCCTGTTTTGTGGCATATCAACCCTTGGAGGGAGGGGTTATGTTATGCCAAAACACAATACCTATTGTAAACGATTCATTGTACAGAAATTTCTATTTCAGCATGAGCTGGTATTAGTTCACAAATGAACATAATAGATACAATTTGATTCAAACTTAGTTTGTCGATTACATATTCCATAATCCATGCCAAGAACAATTAGGCTACCTGCGAACACCTTAACTGGAAAGATTAATTGATTCCATATTTATTTTAATTACTAGTGTACACTCACCTTCAAAAATGATGGGGGAGGGAGTATGCTTCATCAGTGTTCATACTCATTATTTATCTAGATATATTACTAAAATATTCATATAAAATGATAGAATTATATCAGTAATTTAGTTTTTCATATATAAATTATCATTTCTGATGACCGTAAAGAAAGAAAGAAAAACACTGGTTTATAAGGTGAAGAATTTCTTTCAGAATGTATTTCAAATAGGAGGTGGTTGTCTGACTTGCTATTTGCTTTCTCGCTTTTCCTCACCATCTGAAATGTTTTCATCTGGTGGGCTAGAAAAATATATACGTTTTACTCACTAATTTTTGTGTGACAGGATAGAAGTACATATATTTATTTATATACAACTAAATACACATTGGTCTTTATTATAGAGGGGAAGGATTTTATTTTTTTTTCAGTTTGCTTGGTTTAGTTAACATTCCTGCTTGTTTTTGTAATATAATGTCCCCCCCCCCACCCAAGTCTCACAAAACCTTCAGCTTTTTCTAATTATAAATTTTTCATTGATAGAGAAATTCCAAAGCATTCATTCTATTCTAGAATGTTTCTTTATTTTTCACAACTCTTCAAACCGAAACTCTACATAAGAATAAATGAAAAAAAACAAAAAAAAAAAAACATTTCAAATAAGATTCTTTTTATAGCATTTTTAACTATTCACTAGTTTGATGACAAAAAAAGCTATTTTGTTTTTCTGATTCAAATTATCTTTTGTTCAGTTGAGTATAATGTGTAACCTGCATGCAATTTTCAGTGACAGCCTTCATTTGATTTTACTGCTTTTTGTGATATTGTCATAATTTAAATTGTTTTACTTTTTATCTAATATATAAAGTAAAGCCAGTAAATATAAACGTTAAATAGCTTTTCTCGTACAAGATCAATATTGTTTCATATAAATAACGGCCAGACAGAGCCATGTTCTTGAAAAAAAAAAATCTATTTTGAATCCATTTTATCAAAAACACTTAAACCTGTTCGATATTTTAGATTAGTGATATTTGGTGATATTTGGTAGGTGGAGTGTTTTTCTCTAAAGAAAAAAGTACTCCTCTCACCACTCATTAACAACTGGAAGGCTTTTTTAGTAACAGACATTTTTGCCGATACACCAGTATTTGACCTCCAGAGTAAATGGAAATAATATCAAAATACATTTTGTATTTTACAATGGTAAAAATAAATACATCATTTTATTTAATTATAATAAATAATATAATCATTTTTTATTAAATAAACACATACATTTAGAAGGTGAGCAGTCATTCACTGCTGAACAAATGACATTCAAAAACTAATTGTTTTTAAGGTAATGTGGTTTTAATCTCTAGAAAATTATTGGAAGTAAATGATTTTCTAAACTTTCAATCTTTTAGTACATAAGGATTGTTTATAGTTATTTTTTTAAACTAAAACATTACAGGTTAATTCCTATTTCAGTCACTTAAGTTATTTAGGGTGAAATGGGTTTCGACTTGGTTAATTAGTGAATAATTTTGTTCATTTTGTTATATATATATATATATATATATATATATATATATATATATATATATAATGAGCAAGAGAGAGGGATTTTTTCCTCTTCAAAAGCGTTGTGTAAGTTCGAATAGAAATCTGTATGTTTAAAAAGCCAGAACAACGCAGTAATATATTTTAAAAAGAATTTGTTTAAATAAATATTTATTTATTTAAAATAAATAAATATTTATTGAACAAAAAATGTCTGCATTGTTCTGGCTTTTTTAAACATACAGATTTTATATATATATATATGTATATATCCCCAAAACAAACCATTATCCTCAGCGTCACATTCTTTATTAAACTTGCATTCTAAGAAGTGAGTGGCAGATGATGAAATTATAATTTAAAACCTTTTTTATTGAATTATTACTTTTTTAAGAGTTAACAATGCGCTCAATCTATATGGGGCCACCATTATATTATTCTTTCTAAACAACCCAATATGTTAATTTCTTTTAATCATCAACAATCACAGAATTATTAAATTTTAATGGAATTTTAAGCATTTACTCCATAGATTATCACTAATTTGTAATGAGGATATGTGTGTGTCTGTGTGGTGTTCTGTCCGTCTGAACACTAGGTGACCCTAACCCTTAACAACAAAATCTTAGCATTACTTCATATTATAATTTTGTTTATCAAAGCAGTTTTCAAGTTTTTGGGGTTTTTTTTTTTCATATTATTATTGAAACGATAAAAATAAGTACTCACCCAGAGCATATTATTTTAAAATCAATAATATACTTAAACATGGAGTCTATTTTAAGAAGAACTAAGTGTTTGTTTTTTATTAAGGCTTGAGCTTATAATGGTTTCAATGGATTTTTTCTCTTTTTAATCATTTCATTTTAATATCCTATTTGTCTTTTTTTAATTATATCACATTTTAAAATATTCATTGAGATTGAAAACATTACAATATTTAGTTATTCAAGATTAAAAAATATTTTATTGGTCATTTTTCATTTTTTTTATTAAAAGATTAAAAAAAAAAAATATTATTAGTAGTAGTAATAGTAGTAGTAGTAGTATTAACATTAACATTAATAACTAGCTGTACATGGCCTGGTAGTATTCTTTTCTTTATCTAAAGTAAGTCAGTTTTTTCCCCAAAAAATATTAAGATTTTGATTTTAAATATAATTTTGAAAGTTAAATTTAATTATTACTATATAGTTTCATTATTGATTGAACCGAATTGTTGGAAAACTGTATGTATTTGTTGTTATTGTCCCCTACCCCCATCAAAAACTGCAACTGCTGAGACCTGTGATTGAAAACGGGACCTTTAGATCCCCAGCATGTCTAAGCAAACTCTCAGAAAACGCAAGTGATTTGGGGAGGGGGCTGTATATCACAACGTTTATAGAGATGAAATTATATTTAGTAAAAATAAATAATGACTAATAGAAATTGAGTGTTGTTATTTTAAAAGCATTATTAAAATATAGGAAATTTGAATTTTTAGAAATAAACCATTAGGAAGGTCATACAATTTTAAAAAAAATTTTGGTGCTATATGCCCTCGTCAGAATTTATGTATTAAAAAACGTTTTGAACTTTTTTAAAGTCAATATCATTTTCTGCATTTCCTGACATTGGTGCATAGAAATACTGTTCCAAGATGAAATAGCGAGAAATCGGTAAAAGTGATTGGAAATTTTTTTTTTGTCTTTTTTTAAAATATAGTCAAAAGGAGATCAGATTTTTCTGTCAAAACAAATTTAAATATCTCATTTGTAGGAATAAATAAACCTATCAATGACCCAAATCGAAAAACAAACTGTACTTTATTATATAGATTTAGATTAGATTAAATTTAAAGTTTTCAAATTAATTTCAGTGTGAAGATTTGTTTTATATCAACTAATTTGTTTTTCTTTTTTTTCCGTTTTTACTTGAGAAACTTTTGTTTTCTTTGTTTCAATTCATTACTAAAGGTTTATTCTTTTCTTGGATATTTATTAATCTTTTTGATTTATTTTTATTTTAAATCATCTCCACCCTCATAGACTCATTTTAGTCTTGATTGCTTTTTCAATTGAATCTTTTATTGTCATGAGAATAACAATAAAACAGATAAAAACGGCTTTTGCTTTAAAGTTAGTGATTAAATTTTCTCATGTCTGTTATTTATATTTGTGGTGCTTCTTTAGAGACGTGGCCGAGGCCGGCGGTAATATAAAAGGGGGAGATAATTCAAACTTTTTTTTGGGGGGAGGGGTCGAATTTAATTTTATTAAAAAAATAAAACTTCTGAAGATATGTTAAAATTAAATAGATTTATTGAAATTAATTAAACATCAAATAAATAAACCGGTTTTAATAAAAAAAAAAAAAAAGAAGTAATTGAAATGAAGTAAAATGTAAAAGTTTTATACAGGGTAAAATTCTGCAATCTGTGTGAAAATATTTACCATGGCAGTCTTTCCGAATTTTTGTCTCCACATAAACTCGGATAAGTACGATTCCACCATTCGCGTATGTGTGCCACATTCGGCTTTGTTCTTTTTTTTCACCTCATTCCACACGTTCCATATGGTTGGTTGTGACACCTGTTACCGGATCCACAAAATTGTATCTGTGATTCACACGCAAATGATGGAATACTTCGCTACCAAGACAATCATACGCCCGCCAACAATTGCAGTGCCTGGTCTCACATTGTTTCATTATTGGAATTAATGTGCCAGCATCTCTCACCGGCACTGTGACCAAAAAAAAAAACAGATTTGATGGCATTTTTGTAGCCACCAAATACCCACAGCTGTCGCATCATACGGCCAGTATGGCTCTTCCTTTTTGAAAATAGACTTTCGTCTATTTCCACTGTACAGTCATCCTCTCTAAGAATTTTAGGATGGAGTAAGAAATGCTTCACGCACAAGTTTCTCATCTTCAGTCGCCAATCTGTGATTGTAGAGTTAGAGATCATCCGGCGCCCTGTTACTATTGTATCATAGGTTGCTCTGCCACAAGCCCACAAATAAATAAATTGTATTATCTATGTGAGTGGCATTCTCGAGTTAAAAAATACTTCCTCATCTAATGGACACCTTCTTCCTACATGTCGAATTTGGTCATCACCACACAAATCCATCGCTTCTAATTGCGTATAAGATAAGTCTCATCTCGGCGCCACAGATACAGGTCTTGACACCTGAAATAAGTGTGTGCGCTTGCAAAAAATCGATCATTTTGCAATTATCTTTAAGTGAAAACAACAGGTCTTCTAAGTTCAAATCGTTTGCAACATTTTGTGAGAAATCAAATTTGATTCCCCCCCCCCATATTTTGAGCTCTAGTACTATTGAACTTATCCCAACTTTTGTGTGAATTTAAAAGAATTTAAATTATATATATATATATATATATATATATATAGATATATAGATAGATATAATTTAATAGTTTTATCTACTCAAACATCTGGCTACACGTCATGACACGTTTCACCCAGACCTCTTATAAAACCCGCATCACCAGAAAAATGAGAAAAAAATTAAATGCATTTTTTCCCATTTGCCTGATGATGCCAGCTTTATAAGAGCTCCAGCTGAAACGTATCCTGACATGTAGCCAGATGTTTGTGTAAATAAAACTATTATATAAATAGCTCTATTTAGTATTGAGCACTATTATATAAACACAGTAAAGATTCTTAGGATTTTAACCTGTGAATAAAAACTTTACCTGGATTACTATAATATATATATATATATATATATATATATATATATATATATATGTACACTCACACAGGGTTAGTCAAAATTATGTGAAATATTTTAATTTTCTGTTACAGAACTCAAGGAGAGAATAAAAGATGTAATACCATGGAATGTGTGTCAAGGCTCTAAATTGTTGATCGCTAGTTTTTGTGCATCGATTGTGCCGGTGGGTAGGTGAAGACTGTTCAGTTAACTCTGAAATGATTTCTCGCATAATAGTGTTAACATAATTTTGACTCACTCTATATATATATATATATATATATATATATATGTGTGTGTATGAAAAGCATTACTTGCTTGTTTGTATCTATTTGGCATCGGTGTTGGTAGACAAATATGCATAAATGAGTGTTGTAAATTATATATCCATATCACATCGCTGTTATTTCTGCATATTTGGCTACCAACCTCACTGCCAAATAGATACAGACAAGCAGTTAATACCTACACTGAATTATTCTATACTTAGTACCAATATATTCAACTATTTGTTTGGTTTGTTAAGAAAAAAATAAACTTTCTGCATTGAGGAAGGATCTATAAATGATTAGGTTGCTCGTAGAAGCAAAAAATCCAGTTCCTCCTGGCATATTTTCTATTTACACTGCCCTTTTTATTTTTTTGTCTTTTAGTATTATTAGGATTTTCTTTCTTCCTACTCCCTCTCAGATACCTACATCAACATACCTTTCGTACATATATTTCTGTTGAGTCACCTACTCCTAAAAAAAAAAACCAATAAAAAAAACAAATAAATAAAAAAAATAAAAAAAACCTTGACTTTCACCGAGTATGGCACCACCCTTTATGAAATGTCTTCGTTGCAAAGGTTAAAGACAACTGGTAACTTTGTTTATCTACTCGAGTAACAAAAGTTGTTTCTCCACTTCTCTGCTGAAATTGTACACAATCGTACATAGATATTAGGACTGGGGAAACCATTGCCCATTTATCGTTTATAATTGTATATTTTTTTTCATTTTTAAATATTAATGGGTCACCGCTTATCAAGGCCCGGGGCCACTTGAGGATAAGGGTTAAAGAGATCGTCGGACGGACAATGAACACCACCACGAGATGATTAAAAACAATAGGTGGAATGGGCAGAAGATAAATTAAGAGGAATTGATTATCCAAGAGGATGGCTCAACAAGTATTTGTTTGCATTAGACTTGAAGACAACCATGTTGTAGTCGGTTGGGAAGCAGTCTTATGGTATTGTTTCACAGATGGAATGTTCTAGGAAAGAAACTTTATTCATGGAAGTTCTGTTTAGTTTTTGGTACAGAGAAAGGAAAGTTCTTTGCTGTGAATGTCTTACAGGAAGGGAAGGGATTAAAACTCAGTCGAGCACCTACCTTAACGATGAGAGAGAGAGAGAGAGAGAGGTGCAGGCTAACAACATCTCAACTGTGTGAAAGGGGCTGTAGGGAAAAGAATGTTAAAAAATAAGTATATAAATTTTTCTAAATCATTTCTTATTAAACCTGAAGCAAGAAGGCGCCTTCTGGGTGGATTTTTTTTAAAATTTAGCTCCTGTGTAAGTCTAGTATTTTTTTCTGGACAGAATTGTTACTTCAAGGCATCTTATCCCATAGGAAGGATGGGGGTCAGATTATTTTTTCCCAAACTAACAGAAAGGAGTAATTTAGCATTATTCTTTATATAAAGCTAAGAAAAAAAATGACAAATCTTAAAAGTATTTTTTGATATTTGTAGAGTCTTTACTCATCACCTCGTTGGCACTTTGGGGCTAAAGAAAAAGCTTGTATTAATACATCAGGCGAATAGTGACTTGGATGAAGCGAAGAAATTAACCGCTCTCTTTTGCAACCAAACTTCAAAAGAAAGGGGTCGCTTGCTTGACATATTTCTTTGCTTGGTGCTACTTAACTTCTTTGCCTGACCAAATCACTGCTATGTCTTGGAACTTCTATTCTATTTAACTTTTTAAACTGCTTAAATCACAGATTACTATCTATCTATATTTTGTGTTATATCGTTGTAATAACAATAAATAAATAAGAAAACAAGACAGGGATAGAAGGAATACAAAATGTATTAAGAATGCTTAATTATGTACAATAAGTCAGTCGCAAATACAGGCTCTAGGCAGACGTGCTAAAAAGCGGTGCGCTAAGCGGTGCCCCTTTGGTTAGGCAAAGGTGTCGATTTTATAGTGACCTGACGAATCCATCCTGTCACAATGGGTAAATCCGGATCAGTCCACAACATTTTGTTATATTGTTATTTAACTAGAAGGATTTCTGCTCTACCTTTTCAACTTGCTAATTTAATGTCTATTTTATAGTTGTAAATTTTGTAAAGAGTTGTTTGGTTATAACCATGGCCATCCCTATAATAGGCCAAGAGATCTAAGATTTGGAGTCTCTGACTGGAGGGAAGTTTTAGATGCTCACACTTTACTGTAAGAAAATTTAATTCTGAAAAGATTCTAATCATGGCCATGATTAAGTATAAATTCTCTCTAAAAAAAATTGGTTTTAAGTCAAAAAAATCCAATCCAATCCAATCAAAATAAAAATCACTCGTTGAAATATGCATTTACTTTTTTTATTCAAAGTTACTTGTCTCTTCATTTATAGGAATTTGTCAATGATTGTCAAATTTATCAATTAACTCATTGTTTTTATTTGGTATGTAAAACACATAAAAAACATCAAACTAATCTGACAGGAGAATTTTCCAACTGCTATATCAATTATCTTAGAAAATTCACATTGCCTCCAATAAAAGACCCCAGTTGCAAAATCGCCTGGTCTGTTATAGAGATGGCCATGCTTGAAGAAAAACGAAAAATGGGACCATATTTTCCTGTACAAAATAACAAAAAAACGTGCCCGTAGCCAGTGTTATACGACTGGTCTAATGTTCAAAAGAGTTCAAGAAATGTACAAGATTATATAAGGGTCTCATTTCGTAATATGTGTTTTTCAGTTTTTAGACTTTAATATTTACAATTGATTACTCTGGTGAGTACAATTTCATTCCTTGTTGTATACAAATCTGGAGCCTATAGGAAGATTTGTGCAGAACAGGAGACTTTGCTGTTTTGGTCATATTGAAGAATGGATGAAAGTTGTTGCGTTAGTAGATGTAGAACAATTGAGGTAGAAGAGTCAAGGAAAAGGCCAAGGAAAACATGGGAGGAAGTGATAAGGAAAGATTTGATAGAGAGATAAATTAAGACCTGGCCAGAGATAAGTTAGTTTATAAGTCAATGTCCAAAAGCCATCCAATACATGTCAGTATTTAAAACAGATATTAAACTGAATATGATGATACTACAGTAATTTTATTCGTATGAATGTGCATGTCATGACTTTTTGATCTGCATGATTCTGTTCTGGACATTTTGGTTTCAACGATTTTTAGAATCAAATACTCACAAGAGGAACCACGTGAAGGTTACCAGCATCTATTGCGAAAGTGATGCTATTGAACTGACAGGTGTCGTTTTGTGTCCATATTCACTACTTTTTAATATGTCCATAACAGAAACCGATCGAAAGTGCTTGAATGGCCTAGTGGATACGTTTGTAGACTGCAGAATCGACTATGCCGAGTTCAAACCCTATCAGAATAGCATGTTCAATTACATTCTGATACTATTGATACATGTATGATCTTGAAATTCTCCCTTATGAGTAAGATAGCAACTTGTCTTCAATGAGTCTTTTACAGTTGATAGATATGCACATTGACACACCGGTTTCCATAGGATTACTGAAGTTAAGCGACATTGAGTCCAGCCATTACTAAATGGGTAACCATTTTTGGAAAGACCAAGCGCTGTATGTAAAAAAAAAAAATCTCTTCAAAATTCAAATTAAAACAAAAATCAATCGTATACAAAAAAAACATGTACGATTTCAGCATAAAATAACACAACGGTGGTTGACATGCCATAAAACACAACAACAGCAACAATAGATCTAGTATTTCAGTATTAAATAACCTTAAAAATGTTGATTTGCCATAAAACAGACACACCAAATAAACATCTAAATTTTTTAGAACATTGGGCGATTGCACCAGCAATCTTTGATGCTCAATCCTGCGACATTTTCAATTAATGAACTTATTCTAACCATTGTTAGGGTTCTCACCAATGTCATTCGATTGTCAACTTGGTGAATTCCTTAATCAGAAATATCTTAATTTTTCAGTATCCTTTAAAACAATTTACAAAATGTTTGCAGACCATTCTAATGCCGTTTTCATTTGCTTTAGTCTTGTATTCAATTTCTGGCCTCTGCGCTAGTGTTCATACCAGCCAGGGTTCACTTTGGCATCATTCTTGCTTTATCCATCCTTTTCTGTCGAAATATGGTATGGTCCAGCTCGGTCCTAAGAGCTGTACCTTCCCAAGCATAACCTTTTCCTTTGGGAAGGGGTTGGTTTATTGCCGGTCATCTGAGGCATGGGAATGCCAATGGGTCCATTCTCTGCATTTTTTTGTATCCGGTCGGAGTGCCCCCTCGGGGGTGGGCGGGCGGGCGGGCAAGTAAGTGGTTTGACATGTTTTGCTGCAACGGATAGCAATTAAATAGGGTCTTTGATTCCATTTGTGATTTTATAACCCTCTGCCCACAAAAGTGGTATTGCATTTTGAAATAATATATTTTTCCCCCTCCTTTTTTCTGTCGCTCTAGCTGGAACTCTAAATCAAGAGAATTGACTGATTTGTGAGCAAACGGCTGCTTCCTTTATTTTAGTCTTTTGGACATTGATTATTTTGGTACCTTGCCAGATTCTAGTCTCCACATCCATCCCTGCATACCCCCCCCCACACCGCTTCTCCCCCTCTTGCCTCATTGGTTGCCTGTTGCATTGTTGAAGCCCATACTTAGCTACTCTATTCTGTCTGCTAGGTCCGGCCCCTCCCCCGTATGCTGCTACTCCCACGACTTTTATTATGGCATCTGTCTGCTATTGGTAATAGTAATGATGCTGATGTTTCGATTCCCCTTCCCACCCTCCTCACCCCTCTCTTCTTTGTGTGACTGCCGCATCTCTTTCAATTGATCACTGTCAAGCCTGTAAGCATCATTATGCAGCACTTAGCAATTAATGCTGCTTCTTTCTGCTTTCAAGAATCTTCTCGACAGAAAGACTTTTCGATCTTTTTTTTTTATTATTATTTCAAGTGCAATTGTATAAAGGAATTGCAGGTGGGCAGGACTTCGATACAAGAGGTAACAATGGCACCATAGTAGAATGACGTTGCTCTCAACATTTGCCGCTTTTTGTTCTTTCTTTTCAGTTTTCAGCATTTTATAATATCTATAAATACTTCCGATATTTGAACGATTCCTAAACAGGAAATATTTAAAGATATGAGCAAATAAATTATCGTATGTATATTTTGATCAACCCATTTGGCATAATGGTGTTTGCTAATGTGCCGGGAGACCAGGTTCAATGCTCAGTCGAGTCATATCAAATACTTAAAAAAAAAAAAAAATGGTACTTGGCATCCCCTTACTAAACACTCAGCATTATATAGTGAGGATCAAGGGTAGGTGGAGTAATTTGGGTAATGGAGTGGTGCCCTCGGTGTAGTAGCAGCTAATGAATAGAGAGCCTTCGGGTTGTCCTCAACTACGGTCGACCACTTTTTAAAATTTATATATGAAGTCGGTCTTCCCTCCCCATACACACACTCTGTACTTTTATGATAAATAGCTTTTTTACTAATAATCTGCATCTACAGTCATATAAGGCAAGTATTGGTCTGTGTTGTTAAAAACAAATGTTTTATAACATTATCATCATGATACTAAGAAAAGTTCTATATTGAAATGTATAAACATTAGAATTCTTTTGTGGTTTGCTCTTTTGGATTAATAAATTTTGCTTTTTAAAATAAAAATTGCGTTTACGCAAATATATGAAATACGTTATGGAAAAAGCACGTGTTTTACTCGCTAACATTTTTGTGACAAAATACATATTTATATACAAATAAATACACATTGATCTTTATTATAGAGTGGGAATAGTAGTTTTAAGCTTTTGTAACTTATCTGCTGACAGATAAACACGTTTAATAAATAATATTTTGTTTTGTCATCTCGTAAGATTGCGTATGATTACCGATCTTCATATTTCATTTTACGCCCCCCCCCCCGCCTTTTCACAGAGCACATTTGCAAATTTATCATTTGTTTTTTTTCTCTTATAGATAAGTTTTTGTTTTTAACATTTTTAGTATCTCTAGTTCAGTAGAATTTGATTTATCTCTCTCCAGCTATGGGTTAAATAATATTTCTATTTGTGATGATATTCTTATATCTCTATATTAATAAAGTAAATTCGATTTTTCTCCAGCAACTTCAGTCACTATAGGAAAACATCCGAACACTACCTATGCAAATGTTTTCCACTCAACAGCCAGCTACGACACTTCCTAATGCGTGTTTCACAAAAATATTCAACCATTTTTTTCTACATGCAAATATTATTACATTTATTAAGAGATATCTGCTTCGCCCAAATACATCTTCCAAAAAAAGGGTAGGGAACAATTTCATTCTTAAGATTATCTTCTCCCACGTCACTCACACACACTGGGTTCATTCTTCATACAAGGGTTGTTTTTCTGCAAAACTGATTAAGGATTAAAATCATTGTTAACTATTTTACCCGGGCAGCGCCAAGACACAGGTCCTGCTAGTTGTTTACACTGGAATTTTCCAATCTTCTGTTTTATTACCTTTTTACGTTAGCAAACAGAGAAAAAGAGAAAAGGCAATGACTCCTATTATTTCACTAAGAGCAACGCTATAGTAAACCACTATGTGAGATAGTCGAAGTACCAACATGAGAGTAAAAAGCCAAATAAAAAACGAGAACAGAAATGCCCAGAAATGCTTATCGTATGGTAGTTGGCATATCCAATTAAATAGTAATAAAGATGTGTAAAAAACCTTAGGTACTTGATATGCAAAGATATGAGATCTTTGATAATTCTGTAAATTTCCTGATTCCTTGTTTCATTTTATTTCTATTGATTTCTACGTTTCACTGAAGAAAATGTTAAGTGCTATTTAAAACATTTTTCCTTTTCTATGGGGGATTTTTTGTAAAAAGAGAGTTGCTTTGTCTATTAAAGTTTGCTACTTGTAAATAGTCTCTCTTTCTCTCTGTATTTCTCTATCTCTGTGCATTTCTCTATCCTTGTGCATTTCTCTATCTCTGTGCATTTCTCTATCTCTGTGCATTTCTCTATCTCTGTGCATTTCTCTATCTCTGTGCATTTCTCTATCTCTGTGCATTTCTCTATCTCTGTGCATTTCTCTATCTCTGTGCATTTCTCTATCTCTGTGCATTTCTCTATCTCTGTGCATTTCTCTATCTCTGTACCTCTCTGTAACTATCTCTCTATCTCTGTACCTCTCTGTAACTATCTCTCTATCTCTCTCTGTACCTCTCTGTAACTATCTCTCTATCTCTCTCTGTAACTATCTCTCTATCTCTCTCTGTAACTATCTCTCTATCTCTCTCTGTACCTATCTGTAACTATCTCTCTATCTCTCTCTGTACCTCTCTGTAACTATCTCTCTATCTCTCTCTGTACCTCTCTGTAACTATCTCTCTATCTCTCTCTGTACCTCTCTGTAACTATCTCTCTATCTCTCTCTGTACCTCTCTGTAACTATCTCTCTATCTCTCTCTGTACCTCTCTGTAACTATCTCTCTATCTCTCTCTGTAACTATCTCTCTATCTCTCTCTGTACCTCTCTGTAACTATCTCTCTATCTCTCTCTGTACCTCTCTGTAACTATCTCTCTATCTCTCTCTGTACCTCTCTGTAACTATCTCTCTATCTCTCTCTGTACCTCTCTGTAACTATCTCTGTACCTCTCTGTAACTATCTCTGTACCTCTCTGTAACTATCTCTGTACCTCTCTGTAACTATCTCTGTACCCCTGTCTCTGTACCCCTGTCTCTGTACCCCTGTCTCTGTACCCGTACCCCTGTCTCTATCTCTGTACCCCTGTCTCTATCTCTGTACCCCTGTCTCTATCTCTGTACCCCTGTCTCTATCTCTGTACCCCTGTCTCTATCTCTGTACCCCTGTCTCTATCTCTGTACCCCTGTCTCTATCTCTGTACCCCTGTCTCTATCTCTGTACCCCTGTCTCTATCTCTGTACCCCTGTCTCTATCTCTGTACCCCTGTCTCTATCTCTGTACCCCTGTCTCTATCTCTGTACCCCTGTCTCTATCTCTGTACCCCTGTCTCTATCTCTGTACCCCTGTCTCTATCTCTGTACCCCTGTCTCTATCTAGCTCTCTATCTATCTCTCTCTATCTATCTCTCTATCTATCTCTCTATCTATCTCTCTATCTATCTATCTCTCTATCTATCTCTCTATCTCTCTCTCTCTCTCTCTCTCTATCTCTCTATCTCTCTATCTCTCTCTCTATCTATCTATCTATCTCTCTATCTCTCTATCTATCTCTATCTATCTCTATCTATCTATCTCTATCTATCTATCTCTATCTATCTATCTCTCTCTATCTCTCTCTCTCTCTATCTATCTCTATCTATCTATCTCTCCATCTATCTATCTATCTCTCCATCTATCTATCTATCTCTTTCTCTATCTCTCTCTCTCTCTCTCTCTGTCTCTCTCTCATTCTCTGTACCTCTCTCTGTCTCTCTGTACCTCTCTCTCTCGCTCTCTCTCTCTGTACCTCTCTCTGTACCTCTCTCTCTCTCTGTACCTCTCGCTCTCTGTACCTCTCGCTCTCTCTCTCTCTCTGTACCTCTCGCTCTCTCTCTCTGTACCTCTCTCTCTCTCTGTACCTCTCTCTCTCTCTCTGTACCTCTCTCTGTCTCTCTCTATGTACCTCTCTCTCTGTACCTCTCTCTCTCTCTCTGTACCTCTCTCTCTCTCTCTCTGTACCTCTCTCTCTCTGTACCTCTCTCTCTCTGTACCTCTCGCTCTCTGTACCTCTCGCTCTCTGTACCTCTCGCTCTCTCTGTACCCCTCTCCCTTTCCCTCTGTCTCTCTCTCTCTCCCTCTCTTTACCTCTCTCCCTCTCTTTACCTCTCTCCCTCTCTTTACCTCTCTCCCTCTCTTTACCTCTCTCCCTCTCTTTACCTCCCTCTCTCTCTCTCTTTACCTCCCTCTCTCTCTCTCTTTACCTCCCTCTCTCTCTCTCTTTACCTCTCTCTCTCTCTCTTTACCTCTCTCTCTCTCTCTTTACCTCTCTCTCTCTCTCTTTACCTCTCTCTCTTTACCTCTCTCTCTCTCTTTACCTCTCTCTCTCTCTTTACCTCTCTCTCTCTCTTTACCTCTCTCTCTCTTTACCTCTCTCTCTCTCTCTCTCTCTCTCTCTTTACCTCTCTCTCTCTCTCTTTACCTCTCTCTCTCTCTCTTTACCTCTCTCTCTCTCTCTTTACCTCTCTCTCTCTCTCTTTACCTCTCTCTCTCTCTCTTTACCTCTCTCTCTCTCTCTTTACCTCTCTCTCTCTCTTTACCTCTCTCTCTCTCTTTACCTCTCTCTCTCTCTCTCTCTTTACCTCTCTCTCTCTCTTTACCTCTCTCTCTCTCTCTTTACCTCTCTCTCTCTCTCTCTCTTTACCTCTCTCTCTCTTTACCTCTCTCTCTCTCTCTCTTTACCTCTCTCTCTCTCTCTCTTTACCTCTCTCTCTCTCTCTCTCTTTACCTCTCTCTCTCTCTCTCTCTCTCTTTACCTCTCTCTCTCTCTCTCTCTCTTTACCTCTTTCTCTCTCTCTTTACCTCTCTCTCCCTTTCTCTATTCTTGCGTAAAAACATTTGAAAAAAGAAATTATGGAAACTGAGAAGAATGAGGAAGAAAAAGCAGACGGTTAGATGTAGAAATCGATAGCAATATGAATCGGTTGGAAGAAGAGATGGGGCTGGATGGCAGCTGTTGTTTGGCATAGATTGGAAAGTGGGTCAATCTACTTGATAGAACAGCCTTGACCTTTCTCATCAGAGATAACTTGCTTCATAGAGAGGGGGAGAAAAGGACCTGGTGCTGTTACCAGTCTTCTTCTTCCTTAAACGAGAAAAATAAAATAAAACAAACTTCTTTCATCTTGTCTTCTCTGTTGTAAATGCAATGCGCGAATAACTGGTGCACGTCTCCCTATCAAACATTCCATCCGTCACACATGTAGCATGGAAATGTCAAGAGGAAAAAGGAAGATGCTACTCTCGCTGCTTAGTGCTTCTGATGATTTTCTATAACATCATCCCACCCTCCACCACCCGTCCTCTCCCTCCCCCTTTTTTTCTTCTGCAGACACTCCCCCTCTCCCTCCTCCTTCGTTTGTTCTTCGTTCATTGAGTATCTGAGTGGTTTCATTTCACATTATAATATTGAATCTGCGCCTTCTCCGCCTTCCAAGCTAGCGCACGCACTCGATGCAAAGCGATACAGGAAAATAGGAGTAGAAAGGTGATACTAGCGGTATGCATTAAAATAAACAAAAAATCCTACACAACACGTGCAGCAAAACCTGAAAAAGCGGCATCCATTTAATGGTTCTTTTTTTTTACCCCCCCCCCTCCCGTCTTATATTACCGTCTCTACTTAAATGTTTGTAATAATGCCCACCTGGATAAAGGGAGATATACACTACTAAACTAATTAACCGATCATTAATTATTTTAGAACACATCTGCTAGGTGTAACTATGGATAATGTAGGCTATATTTAGTTGAATTTAGTTTTATGCAAAGGGAGGTGGAAGTTTTAAAAAATTCAGATACCTCCGATTTTTATCAAATTTTAATCATAGGTATTAGACATTAATTAATAAATAATTGCCAAATTTTAGGGGGCATAATATGGGCACAACCTCCCATTTGAAAATTCAAATATTTCAGATTTACATCGAATTTGATCCATATTCATTAGATGAAGCAAGATTCTCTGAATTTCAATTTCTTAAGACCCCTGAAGCTGAAGCCTTAAATTTTAACATTTTCTAGAATCAAAATCATGTAATGGATTTTGATCAAAACTGGAATAAGGATTCTAGACATAAGGCTTAGTATCATTGTTTTGATTTTAATCTTCACAAGGAATGCAAAATTGGTCTTTTCGGGGAATTAATTCTACCTGTTCTAGTGTGTGTGTGTGTGTGTGTATATATATATATATATATATATATATATATTGAATAATTTTCAAAAATTATTAAATTTCTCCTAAAAAGACGTTTATTGCATTATTAAACCTGAAATGATATTCACTCTAAATAACGGAAGGAAGTGAATATTAGATTTTACAGCAATCGATTAAATTTGCATAAAACTGTATTTTATTAAAAAAATATTTATTATGTTAACCAGCTTTAAAAGGTATTCTGTTTTTAGTGGCGTAAGTAATAAAATGGCTGATTTGTGTTTACTATGATGACTCTTCAAAATTCTAAAGTAATTTTGAAGCCTCTAAACTGACGAATAGAAGTTTAAAGGCAAAGGCTAAGTATAATGGTGTGCTACCAAACATTTTTTTTTTTAAGTTAAAAAAAGTAAAGAATCGCTAGGAATATCGATATAACAAGATTTTTTGCATATCCCTTCAAAGTTTTTTTTCTGATTTAAATTGTTGCATCATTATTTCTTTTCATTATTTATTCCTGAATTGAGTGTAATTTCATTATTTCTAACTTGACCTTTTATATACCACCAGGGCTACCCGGCGTTGCCCGTGTATTATATAAAAATAATACCCGTCATGAATCAAAAATAAATAAAATAAAATAAAAATTATATATAGTGTGTCGGGATAAGTTGCAAAGAAATCAATAAAGTGCTCGATCGTAAGAATGCGAAAGCTAAAATATAAATTATTTATTTAAAACTATACATTACATATTTCAGAGATGTACCATGATTTCATTGATACGGGTAGGCTGTTACTGTTTCGAAAAGGTCTTTAAAACCCATTTCAAATCATCAGCGTCTCATGGAACAAGCAGTGGTGATCACCGCTTTTATCGTCCAGTGTATTTTCTCGGTCCGCTCCCTCAAGGACAACCTATATGGTTTTTTGGGGTCTTAATTTTGACTTAGTATTATTTAAATTTTTTATATTCAACTGTATTACTGATTACAGGGTTTGCATGTTTATCTTTTTCTATTGTATTTAGGAGTGATTGTGTGGAGTGTTGTTTATTTTTAAATCAGCATGTGGCTTAAATCTGGGTGTGGCTGACTGTTATTAATTTACAGAATAGGGATGTATTAATATTATTAAAGGAATTACGTGTTATATTTATTCGGGGGGGGGGTATGTTTAAGTGAAAAGGGGTTATTATATTGTAGTTTATTACTTACAGGAGCGTTTTTTTTGTTGTTTTTTTTTTTAAGTGAGGCAGCGGTGTAGGGGCGGGCTTGGTATCTAGTAGAGGGAGTTATCCTTTTCAACGAAAATTGCTGGTCTACGGAGTATTTAATCCAGCAGATGTGTCATTATAGGCTTGCTATCTCATAATATTTATGTAATGGTTTCTGTATGAGATCATGTGGGGGTCCTTGTATTTTAATTAGTTTACGTTTATGTGTCTATCAAAGGGCTTGTGTGTATCTGTTAGATATTTAACTAGTAAGATTTAAAAATATATTTCAATACTTTAATATATTATAATGTTAACGTGCACATTAATTTGTGGTTGGTGGGGATTATGGGGATGTGAATGTAGGTTATATTTGGGTTGGTAGGAAAAATGTGGGGGTGATATGTAACTGGGGGTAAGGAGGGGGTTGCTATCTTGCATATAAATTTTGATAATAAAGGTGGTATAATGTAATTGAAAGAATCCTGGGAGTGGGTAGGTCTTGCATTTTCCATATGGGGGGGGGGTAGACTTATATATGGAGGGGGAGCAGTGGCTTATGTAATTCTTGGAGGTGAGGCTATAAGGTTTTTGCTTATCGATGATTCTCCATTTAATTTTGTAGGATGTCTTTGAGATCCCATATTATGGTTGCTAGGGAGATGATGCTACATTCTTTGAGTTGTAATTTATTTAAATTTGTGTGTGTATATATATACACGTGTGTGTGTGTGTGTGTGTGTATATATATATATATATATATACACACACACACACACACACACACACACACACACACAAATTTAAATTAATTTATTTAAATTTGTGTGTGTGTGTGTGTATATATATATATATATATACACGCACACAAATTTAAATAAATTACAACTCTTTTAGTGTTAACTACAAAGATCAATCATTAACTTGCAAACAGCAATAGCTCAATATTTAGTGAGTTAGAGTTCAGTATATATGTATTTTTGGTGATTTAAATCATTTTCAAATCATATTCCAAATAACGAGTATACACACAATAAACATTGTCTTGAATCAGCTGTAAACAAATTCAATACTTTTGTGCATACTGTTTATTTGGAATAGGATTTGAAAATAATTTAAACCGTAATATATATATATATATATATATATATATATATATATATATATATAATCAAATTGTTAACATTAGAAAGCTTATTGGAAGAAAATATTTCAATTTCCAATCTCTTCAATAGATTGAATCGGGATAATTTCTTTTCAATTTAATTTATTTACTATTTATTTAAATAAATATATTAAAAGTAGCAAAAGCACTATATACATTTAAGATATTTTAAAAATGTTTGTTTACCGTAACTTTTGAAATGCTGTAAAGACGTTGCCACATTATTTTGTTTATTTCTAATTATTTTTTTGATGTAATTTTTTTTTTTTTACAAACGCTTGCTATGAAAATGGTGGATTAACATATATGCTTAGAAATAATTTAACTTTTTTACACCTTTCTTTTTATAAGCAAAAAAATTGTGTTTTATACCTCAGGAATCTAGACAGTGGGAATATAAATGCTATGATTACATTGTAATACAAACTCTTGAATTACTTAGTATCTGCATTTTGCTTCCTTTGACTTTCCTTCAGATTGTTTTTATTAAATTTTTTATTGCATTCTGGATGTTTGATCCTTTGAACAGTTTTCACGACCACAGCATCTTCTTTTTGAGTGAATGATGAACATGTTTTTAATCCTACAATCTTTGGATCTTATTTCATCCATATGATGAACCTCAATTTTTTTTCTGTTTGCATTTTTGATCGAACGATTCTGACGAGAAGAATTTGTTTTATGGTAAACTACATAGACTTTTGTTTACTATGGAGTTTTTTTTTTTTTTAAACAATTGTAAATCCGATGACTTGCTTTGAGTATAAATTATTATAAGATGATATAATAATAAAATGTTGAAATCAATATATAAGCTCTATCTAATTGCTAAATATTGAGCTTGTCTTTTGTAATTGAAATTAGATTCCTTTGTTGATCAATCTGATCTATATAAATTTAATTCATATTATCATCTCTTATATATATATATATATATATATATATATATATATATATATATGTAGATACACACAATCACGTTTTCTTGTTCTAAATATTCTAGTTTGGGAATTTTATTTGGATGCACAAATAGGTGAATAGCTTGTCAGGGGTTTTTACCCCGCCCAATAAACCGTTATTGTCTGGGCCTTCTGTTCTGGATTTACGCCGGTCTATTGGTTGTCGGTCCTGTGCAGTTCTAGGAGTTGCACCCTCCCAGGCTTTGCCTCCCCTCTTTGGGGAGGAGTAAGTTTATTGCTTACTGTCTGAGGCGCCCCTACCAGAGAATGCCGACGGGGCTGCCCAGGCAATTTTTAAACAGCCAGAGTGCTCAAATTCTCGAGCGCTGGTTCTTTCCCACTTTCCCGACCTTGTGTCGCATCTTACCTTGTGGAAGGAAGATAAGGGTGCACCTCCTAGAATTGCACAGGACCGACAACCCCCAATAGACCGGCGTAAATCCAGACCCAAAGGCCCGGACGATAGCGGTTTATTAGGCGGGGTAAAAACAGTCCTCTTAACCAATGGCGACATCTTTTCTTTTCTTTTTTTTTTAACTTTTTTTTTTATTTTCTTTTTCCAAAAGTAAGTTTAGATTTTGAAAAATAGTTTCATGCAATGTCTACTATTCTGTTCAGAATTTATTTTGATAGTTTTTTTTGTTTTTTAAGATCAAAGCTAAGATCTAAATTATAGGGAGACTAGCTCCTTTTTAATGTGGGTGGGGGTGGGGGGATCCAGTTTCTCAAAAAGGTGTACTCTGTATTGGGACAAAAATAAAAATTGCCTCAATCTAAAAGTATCTCGTCTTCACTGAGAACAGAAGAGATACCCCACTTTCATATTTATTTATCTCTTTCTCTCAAGTCCATGCTTATCGCTGCCTCCCATGTTTTCTTTGGCCTTCCCTTGTCAACTGACCCTGTTACGTCAACTGTTGTACATTTCAACTCTCGGGCGCTGGCTTTTCAACCCCCACTTTCCGACCCGACCTTGGGTCACATCTTACTTGTGGGAGTAGGATAAAACTGGCCTTGTGCCTAACTCCTGGAGAGGAGTAAATAATACTACTCGTTTTGGCCTTTTGGCTAAGATCAAAGTGTAGTATCTGTTCCGATGGATACTGCACCCCATAGACTGGTATTGTCTTGGCCTTCGGGGCTTGATTTACGCCGGTCTATGTGATTGTCCTGTGCAGTTCTAGGAGGTCCACCCTCCCAGGCTTTGCCTCCCCTCTTTGGGGAGGAGTAAGTTAATTGCTTACTGCTTGAGGCGCCCCTACCAGGGAATGCCGACGGGGCTTCCCAGGCAATTTTTGATGGTCAGAGTGCTCACCTCTCGGGCGCTGGCTTTTCAACCCCCACTTTCCGACCCGACCTTGGGTCACATCTTACTCGTGGGAGTAGGATAAAATTGCCCTTGTGCCTAACTCCTGGAGAGGAGTAAATAAAACTCTTAAGAACTTTACTAGTACTAAATTATTCTCAACATTCGGAAAATAAAAATGTGACAATATAAAGTAATTCTAAGAACAATTTAAAAAAAAAAAAATTTTTTTTTAAATCCGTAAACATTTTATTAGAATAAAAACGATATGAACTACCATTTATCGATAATTAAAGTTTTTGTTAATTAAAAAATTAAAGACCCCCCCCCCCCCACCGCAAAAAAATAAAAAATAAAAATAGGTATTCATCTGGTACTAAGACTACAGATTGTGGTCCGGCATACATTAGCAACAGAGGTGGAGTGTATTTAAGTTTATCGAAAAAAATAAATGTTATCTCTTGTAGGGAGTTAAAAAGAGAATGGTCTCTCTTACTTTTGAATTGCTCTAAAATCATGGTCCAGTGTTTAGACTGAAAACCAATGAATACCATGATGGATCATGGTTGTCCTAATTTTGTTTTTCTATGAACTATCCTCAGTTATTTATAATTGGTATGTGTTTTTAGGTCTGCATTATATGTAGAAAGTGTGAAAAGCTTTTTCGCCATATGACTAGCAAAGATATGTACACGTAACGCGCATATATTTACTTGTATTAAATTATTCTCAATATTCAGAAAATAAATGAGAGAATATAAATAGAACCTTCACTACGTGCAAGAGGTTGGTGCCTCATGTCTATAGTTCAAATTTCATGTAAATCGGAAATAGTTAAATTTTCATGGGAAGAAATGGCAGTGTTGTACTCTCTTTATGCACCCCCACAATCTTTAGAAATACTCTGAAGAAATTGAAATGAAAAACCTTGCAAATAATGCTTGCTACTAAAATGCATTGGAAAAACTGTAGTAAATAACCCATGACATCCACGGTTATGTATTTGTTCTAAATTGTTTAAATAAAGTAAAATGTCTTTAGTGTTTATGGATATCTACCGCAAACGCAGAACCCCGCAATTAGTAAACATCGAATTATTTTGCTTTTATTATTTTTGATAATTTTTGCTCGTTTATTAGTTCTATCCTGTTGTTCTTGTTTTTTTTTATGTTAATCTGAAGGAATCCACAAAAAAATAGCATTCGTTTTCGTTTTAACTGATTTGAATTTGTTTTTTAAAGTAAGTTGGCATCTGTTTAGTTTCTGGTGGGGTGACGTCACATCCGTCTATATTATTTTAAAATCGTTAATATAAAAAGGATGATTGGACATCGTGTAAAATGAAAGAAGTGATTGCCAGACTGATTTTAGTGCTGAATTTGAATAACTAAAACTAATTACTATCAGTACAGACAAACATAACAAGATGTGTCGATTTGAATTTATAGTCTTCTGTTTTTTACACTTGTTAAAAATAATTTTTTTCTGATTTAGTGTTGGTGTTCATATTAAAATATGTATCTTATAAAGTAAGACGATCCCGCCCTCCCCCATAGTTCTGTGATTAATAGCTTTTTCTTTTTTTTTTCTTTTTTTTTTTTTACACTAAACTCTAGATAATTAAATCTGTTTCGTCAGTCATTTATGTCAAATATTAGTCTGTTGTTAAAAACAAATTTTATTTTCTATCGATTTCATCGATATTAATATATAATCCTAAAGTTTTATTCTTTATTAGTCATCAATAAAGGAAGATGGAGGAAACTTTACCCTTACAGTCAGAAGTTCTAACACTACCACCCAAATCACTGAGTACTAATTGCATTGTTTTGATATTCACGGTCTCATTGGATATTATTTTCTTATTTCTTAAGCGGCTGACCTACATTCGACTACAAAAAAGAGTGAGAGGGAGAAGAGAGTTTGGTTTATATATTTAATTTTCGTGCTGCCCTCGCCCCTCCCCGGGTCAATTAGTTAGGTCACCATATTTAGAGACAGAGGTTGTGAGTTTGGATTTCACCCGGGGAATAATTATTTTTATTCTGATTTTGTCCCCAAATGAACTTAGACATTTCAAAATTTACAATATTAAGCGAGTTGTTTAGTCTTACTTGTTTTTTTCTTCTTTTTGTAATCTACATAATTTACAGAAATTAGGACCCCACATGATACCGGGTAGCTCTCCTAGGAAATACGTAAAGTGAAAATATTTCATTAAACTAATATTAATATTGAGCTGCACTCAAACTTAATAGTTTTTTTTTTAGTTTTATTGTTCAATAATAAAACATATGCGTAAATGTCTCCTTGTCTTTGTACAAAATAATAGACAAAACAATATAGCTGCTATCTCTGTCCAGTCACAATAATGGTGAAAGTCTTTCCACATACTACCGTCAGTAAAACACTCTGTAACGGCCACTTTATTTCACAAGCCCGCCAATTTTACAAAGAACACAATTGAAAGAGAGCCAAACATTTCCAGAAGTCTCCACTGTGACTGGAGTAATAAATACATCCGTCTGCACGAGAAGTATTTGTTTTGGTTTTTTCCGCAAGACAGACTGTCAGTTTAATTGCCGACCTGACTAAATTACTAGCTCAATATTTTTCATCATAAAGTATTCAAAATCAACGACTTAATATTCTTTTGAATAAACGTATAATATTTGTTCAAGGCACACACAAACACACATTCATATCAGCATATTTACATCCTATACTATTTCCTATACATACTTCCTTAGAAAACAATGCGGAAAAACATGTCTGTGGTTTGTTGATTTGTGCTGAATATCTTCTCTTTGCATTGGGTGAAATAATTACTTAAACTTGAGGGTTGGATAGTTCTAATATTTCGTTTATTTTGGCCTTGTTCAAGTTCAGGCGAAACTGGGAGTCTTTGTTTTCTGATCTGTTCTCTTCGGTGCCGGATAATAAAGAGCATTCTAGATTTAGTTTTTCTTTTATTTCTCGTGTCCTCCATGTGTAGTCGGTTGATCTTTCAAATCTCTTCGCTAGCATTCTGCAAACTGCATCCCATCTTGGTGAATCTCGTCTTGTCTAATTTGACGTTTTAAACCTGTATCAGCCAATTTTGCACAAGACAGCAGATTCCAATAAAATATAATCGTGCCAATAACATAGTGGAAGGAAGAAACAAATATATAGGCTAGTTTGAATCAAGTATCGATATGTCAGATGGATTACTATTTAGGTCTGACTTTCAAAATCTGGCAAGATAACTTTATATGGTAGATTGTTTGCAATCAGTGAACTCTAAAATGTATAAAAGGGATTTGCTGTTGCTTCTGGAGACTAGCGGGGTGTTTGTTGATCAAATCTTAATGTGTTTGCAATGTTGGCAAAAGTGTTGTTTTTTTTTCCACTATAGAAACCTGTAAGAGGGAGCCAATAAACACATTCCAGGTTTTTTATGATATTAATATAAAGTTGACTTCAACTAGAATCGTTCTTTTGATGTTTTTGTGCTAAAACCCGAGATAGGGAAGAGGGAAGGGTTTCAACAACTTTTTTGAAGATGTCTGTTTACCGGCTAAGAAGAGAGAGCGAGGTAGGTAGGTAGGTATCATATGACATTCATTAATATTAACATTATGAATTTTGGAACACGGCTGCTAGGCAAAAGGGTGGATATTTTTTGTTGTTGTTTTATTCTATTGTGTACTTACAAATCACCGCTTATAAAGGCCCATAGGCCACTCGAAGATGTAGGATATATTTCGTTTAATGTAGTTTTATGCACAGGAGGACTGAAAGCCTTCATGAAAATTCAAATACCTCGAAATTTGATGAAATTTTATTCAGTGTTAGGCATCAATTAATAAATATTCCGAAAATTTCAGTTTGTTTGGAGTATTTTAAAGGGTTTATAGAGGACATCATATAGGCACAACCTTCCATTTGAAAATTCAAATATTCTCAATTTGCATCAAATTTGATCCATAGTAATTAGACACCAATTAAACAAAATTCCTTGAATTTAAATTTCTGAAGACTACGTACCTTCAAGTCCCACATTTTTAGAAATTTCACATAAGGGATTTTGAGCAAAATTTGAACAAGATTTCTAGACATAAGATTTAGTAGCATATATATCTTAATCTTAGGGGGCATAAAAGTCTTGCAAAACTGTTCTGTTTGGTGAATTATTTTAAAAGATAATTTAATTATTACAGCATTGTTTGATTTCATGCTGATTGGCACCTCTGCGGTATGACTACATTCTAAGTTGTCTTTGCTGAAATAAGTATTTTTAGAGAAAAACTGAACGAAATAAAATATATTAGTGCCAGTAACATGGTGTTAAAAAAAAAACAAAAAAAAACGAAAATATAGGCTCAAATAAGGGTAACAAAAAAAACCGTTTCTACTGGAAAGTTTTAAGGAAGGAAAATAAAAATAAACGTATAAATCGGTATAGTAAACGGAACGGAACCAAAAAAATAAATAAAACGTCTCATTATGGAAATAGATTTGCATTCTACCTTGACTTATTCGTCGGGCAGACTTTGGTGTGAAAGGACGGATATACGAGGCCTGTCTAAAAGTTATCCGACCTTAGGCCAAAAAAGATATTTCAAATACGTGATGAGGTTGGGACCCTAATCCCCTTCAAAGTAGGCCCCTTGTGCTTGCACACACTTAGCCCACGAATCCATCCACTGCCGGAAACACCTCTGGAAGTCTTCTTTTGGAATGATGTTCATCTCCGCCGTCGCGTTCCGCATTATCTCTTTTTTCGCACCCTCTCAACAACAGCTGCACTCCGAGCAGTTTGGAGCCTGCCAGAATGCTGG
Organism: Sepiola atlantica; assembly: GCA_963556195.1. NCBI lineage: Eukaryota > Metazoa > Mollusca > Cephalopoda > Sepiida > Sepiolidae > Sepiola > Sepiola atlantica. The sequence goes on along the minus strand of OY744533.1, from coordinate 60,646,142 downwards.
TCACTCTCCGCTGATGTGCGGCCATTTTTGAATCGGTTGAACCACTCTTTAATTTGTGTTACACCATCGCATCTTCTCCAAACTCCTGCTGAATCTAACACGACGGCATAGATAAACACCATTCCAAAAGAAGACTTTCAGATGTGTTTCTGGTGAGCTAAGTATGTGCAAGCACAATGGAGCCTACTCTGAAGAGGATTAGGGTCTCAACCCCGTCACATATTTGAAATATTTTTTTCTGTCCTAAGGTTGGATACTTTTTAGTCAGGCCTCGTATATTTACAAGTAAATCTAGAGTGAAGGATAATTTTTGTGTTTTTTACAGCTAAAAAGATCATTGTGATATGATGTTCAAATGACAACTCTGATTTATGGTGAGAAAAACGTTGGATTTGTATTATAAAAACCTACATTATTTTATGTTGCTGGAAAAGTTGCAATGCGACTCGTACAAGAACTCCAAAGCTGCCTTCGATCTGGCTGGAGTTAATGTTGAAATAAAGAAACTAAATAGAGCAAGAAACGTGAGATTTCAGCCGTAAAACCGGTTTTGGAATCAGTTGACTACATTAGCTTTATTCTTACCCCCTCTCCCCCCCCTCTATTCTAATATCCATTCACATTCTCCTTTCATGTATATCTGATTTGTGTCTCTTTTGATGACATAAAGGTTTTTATTTTTCATACTCTGCATTCGCACCATACAAAAAGCTATTTTTAAAAGTCAAAATGAATGTTTGTTGATTACGCTTTACACCTGAAGCCTTTCTTATCATTCCAATGTGTGTATGCATGGCATTCGCCCATAGAACTATCTTCTTTGAGATTGGAAAGTTCATTATACTGCTTTAGATTGAGAAATGCTCACCTGCTGTTTATTGAACTAGCAGGCACACTCGACATTGCCCAGGAATAAATGTGGACTCCTGTATACATCTGCTGGCAGCCGAGAACCTCATATTAACATTTTTATTAGTTTAATTTCTACAATTTTCAAATCGAATATATAAAATAAAGTCAGTCTTTTTATCATTTCTTTGCCATCGATAGCTTTCTTGCTACAAAATCAATATTTGATTCTGGTTAGTCTTATGAATCATTGCAGCATATTAAGGATAAAATGTACTTTGATTTAATTCCTTCCAGAAAATACTTTGTCTGGATCGGAATTATTTTTTAATGGCTGCTGCCTTAAAAAAAGGGCGTGTAACTCTGTATTCGTTTATATGGAGTTACTTTAGTTTGATGGGAATGACAATATATTGGGGGGGGAGAATAAAATTAAAAAAAAAAAAAAAATAGCAAAAAAAATTGCAAATAAATACACTCCAGGGCAACACCAGATAGGTATAGTTAGCTTTAAACATAATGAAGCAAAACATTGTCTTTTTATGGATGTCCAGCATAAATGCAGACCCTACAACATTATTGTAAAACCCCATAATACAATATTAATCGTAATATTGGATTTTACTCGAGAAAATATTTGATCTCGGTATAGGGCTTTGTTTTCAATTGTATCATATATAGTATCGATTATTTCTTTTTAAATTCAGCTTAAACGTATCATCCTCTCTTTATACTTCATCAATAAAATCCATCGAGACTCCCTTTGTAATGAAGATTAACATCTAAATTCTTATTTAATCTGATTTAAAAAGATTCAAATTTTTAAATAAATACTTGTTGGATAATGCGGCTGTTACCCAAAGTCATAGAGTGCAGAACCTTGATTCATGTGTATGCATTGAAAATGGTGAAACAGTCGATACAGTAAATCTATGCGCAAAAGTATAACCACTTGAAAAATAATAATAAAAGAAAATAGCTTTTTGACATCAGCAAATAAGATGCCAAGATTATCGCAATGTTTTTGCTGCATTTGGCATAATGGGTAGAGTGTTTGCTAATGGGCTGGGAGACCGTGGTTCAATCTTCAGTTGAGTTATACCAAAGATTAAAAAAATGGTACTTGATGCCTCATTGCTGAACATTTCGCATTATAAGGTGAAGATCAAGCGTAAGGGGAGCAATCCATGGAAGGGAGTGGCGCCCTCCCATACATATATGAAATGGGAGCCTTCGGGTCAACCTCAACTATGGTAGAACTACCTACCTACACTACAGATGATAATGATATTGGGTAAAAACTGTAATAGAATGGATTTATTTTCAGTTGTTTTTCCAATCCTAATCTTAAAATCTTTTTCTGCAAATAAATCTTTCTTATCTCTACCAAATCGTAATATACTTTGATTTATTACTATGAAAGAGTTGTGTGTAGGGGCTGAACTCTAAAAGCATATATCTTTTAGCAGTAATATGCTGTTAGAATTGAGTGTAGATGTCTGATTTGCTAAAGGTAAAAGTGTGTATACATAAGCGCCCAAGGTTATTAGGCATGATTTGGCTGCAGGATCACCCGAGGTAGATGGATGTGATTGGTTAGTTCAATCATGTGGCATAGAAAGGATTTGAAGTAGGATTTCATTTATTAAGTAAACTTTAGAAATGTAATATGTAAAATCTTGCCTCTTTCCCCCGGTTTGTCTGAAGATAAACAGAAGCAACTACGAAAAAATGGGTACCAATAGTGAAGTGAGATCAAGTATATTTTAAGTGTAAATTGTTTTTGTCTCCTCCTTCTTCATGAGTCTGCCAGCCCACTGAAGAGAAAACTATTCAGACAATTTCAACACTCAAGAGGGGTGAGCAACATTTATTCCCCCCCCCCCCCGGTCTACAGGTCTACATAACAATTCTTGCGTCCATATACAAATAGCTGTGATACTGATCGATCTGATGAGATGCCCGGTTGTGCTTAGATTTTTCTCTATAAGTTGGACCATTTATCGCACTGACAGTGAGATTAAAATGCCAAAATAATATTCAAAATGAAAGAGTAATACCTTTCTAATATACTGATCATGTGTATGCGATTGACGTCCTCAGGTTAGCAAATTTACATATTGCTTTGTAAAAGGACATCTCATTAATTCACTATTCATTCTTTTCATTTTATTATATAACACATAGTTCTATCTATGCATATTTTTGATCATGGATAGAAACTCAGCATTTTGGGTGAAAAGAGTCTTTCCAGTCAATTTACTTCTAGGGTTTCGATTCTTGGTTTCCTCAATTTTTCCAGGCAACACCAGGACACAGGTCCCGCTAGTTTCAAATAATACTATAACATATCTGTATGTACTATCGTCGTTGCAGAATACACTTTATAAAGTTGATTATGTTTGTCTGTCTGTGTGTGTCTGAAGTCTACGGACATCCAAACCGCTGAACATAGAACATTGCTACCAAATTTTAGCTTTATCAGGGTGCAAAGTCAGGTTTTGGGAGGAGTCTGAGTCAAAGTTGTAATAATGCTAGGAGTCTGAGTCAGATTTTTTCATCTCCAAAGAATCAACAAACTGTTTGAATATTGTAAGACTTTAAGATAAAGCATCGGGGTCGGATATTTTCAAATTCTAGGAATTAGAGTCTGACCTTATACCTTCTGACTCCACAACCCTTCTTTCTATGAACGTTGTTTTTATGGATTGCAAAATGCGTTCGAAAAATGTGAGTGAGCCATCTATTTTAGTGGTGATTTTATAAAGTAATGCACTGGACACTTTTTGTGAAGTTGTCTTCCCTAAAGGAAAATGAATTGTTCCTTTGTGAATAAATTATTAGAAGCTTTTATGGGTTCCTTTTTAATTAGCGGGTGAGACAGAGTAATTAAACGAGTATGATGAGTTCAATCCTTGCGATGGTTATTAGCATTACCAATCTCCAACAAACAATCATCTGAAAGGTAGAAGAGAATAGTAAACATCTTTTCTGTTTCTTTTATAGCAATATTGATATTTATATCTGTTTCCCATATTGAAATAATTCAAATGAAGTTTTACATTGAAAGACTTGTGTTAGTGGAAGGCATTTTCCAGTGTGAGTGGATTGTAAGGGAGCGAATTTCCTCTTTGTTTATCTCTATTTTGCATATGCTTGGATGTTTATAAAAGGTCGTTTTAGTTGGACCATTTGAAGTGGTTTTTCAAAACAAACAAAATATCTTAATCATTTGTTTTGAGACCTAAAAGAAATATCGCTTATCGTTCATAGAAAAATGTCTCTGCTTGTTATTCTTGCTGCCAAAACAATTTTCGGTGCTTGTATAATAAAAAGCCGAAAAAAAGTTTTTTTTGTCTTTTAGTGTTGGAGAGGTAAATAAGGGGCAGGTAACTCTTACCACGAATTTTAAGCAAAATTTTCCAGTTTTAATTACTGATGGCTTTAATTGGCGTTGCACATGTGGCTACTGTGCAAGGAGAACGTCGCTTAGACATAAAAGGTTTAGGGTTAGGGGTTTAGGGTTAGAAAAATATTGTTCGAAAGCTAGAGCTGTTGCGAAGAGTTACCTGCCCCTTATTTACCTCTCCAACACTAAAAGACAAAAAAACTTTTTTTCGGCTTTTTATTATACAAGCACCCAATTTTCTAAGAGAATCGACGATCTTCATTACTGCCATATTCGGTTGTAATTGATTGAAAATAACATCTTGAAGATGCTCTGAGGTGAGTTCTCAATGATCGGCTGGCTTCAGCGCACGGTTAGGGTTAATTTACAACATCATAGAACCCGTGAGCCTTGCTTTGATTGGAATTAAGACCCCCACATCAAAAACGACTCTCTTAACGTCTGTGTTACATGCTGGCATGTGTTGAGTGGCTTTTAGAAATCGACTTTCAAACTAATATATCTCTGGCCAGGTCTTAATTTATCCCTCTTTCTTTGAAATCTGTCCTCATCACCTCCTCCCACGTTTTCCTTGACTTTCAGCTGCCAACTGACCCTGCTACTTCAACTGTTCTTTATCTACTAACCCAAGAACTTTCATCTGTGCTTTCAGCGTGGCCATACCAACAAAGTCTCCTGTTCTGCACATCTCTCGTACTTTCCAGATTTAATCTTCCTCTGAGGTCATCAGATCTAAGCTAGTCTTTAAGACTCAAAAAGACAGACTTAAATTCTATAAAGTCACACCTAACAAACAACTCGATTATAAACAGCCTTGGAATGTACCTGCACAAATATATCAAAGCAATGATTTGAGCATATGTAAGCACACTATCATTCAAGTGACGGGGAGGTGTGTGTGTGTGGGGGGGGGGGGGGTTACAGGTTATTAAGTCACCGTCTCTAATGTTTTGACACTTTTTGTTGTTTTTTTTTATGAGGCGGGAGTTATATCTTCTATCCTACTTTAAATATATGTTTTAATCTTTTTTAAATTTATTTTTAAAAAGTTTTCAAAGTGTTTAAATGTCTCTTTGGATATTCTTTGGTATTCACTTGATAATTATTTATCTTGTACTACATTTAAATTCCCTTAAAAAGTGAAGGAATATTTTGAACTTACATATGAAGAAGGGGGGGGCATTATATTCTCAAGGTTTTGTTTGCTTTTATGAAATAGTTTCAAAATGATCTCATTTCATATAAAACTAATAAATCTAAGCAAATGACAATAATAAAATAATCCGGATTGATCTACTTACTTGCATTCACAAAGCTAATCGTTGTTTTAGTATATTATAAGCTGTGATATTGATTACTGCAGATTTATGTGCTAACACGTACAATAAGATTTTAAAGTTTTTGTTCAGTACTTGATTTAAGTGGAGGATTTAAATTTTACTTGATTCATTACCTGTTATCAAAAATAGATTTTTTTTTCATTTTTATTTTTTTTAAAAATCAATTACATTCATTTTTTTAAATTTGTTTATATATATTTTCAAATATTTCAAGAATTTATATTTTAATTATTAACCAAATAGAAAAATAAAAACATTTCTGTTTCTGAATTTTTTAAATGAGGATTGATAATTTTGATAATTTGGATTATTCGGACTACTGTTCTTATCTAGGATGTTATTTTCACAACATTTCAACCGATGTAACTTCCGACCTTTTTCAGGTGTATCTTATCAAACTCTGGAATCTGTATGTCAGACTCGGAAGTTTGTACGGAATTTCAAACGGAAACCTTTATTTAATCCACGGGACGTAGCTTGCTCTCGTTCCATCAGCCATGACCGGGTAGAAGTTTTAAGTAATTTGCATTCTATGTATCACCTATGCTGGGGATTGAACCTTCAACCTCCAGAAAACTGTCGCTTAAAACTGATTATTACTTAGCATTATTAGATTATTATCCGTTGTGCCACAGATACAAATTCCCGAGTTTGACTTATAGATTCCTGATTTCGATGAGACACGCCTGAAGAAGGTCGGAGGTTACATCAGCTGATACATTGTGAGAATAACATCCAAGATGGATACAGTAGTCGGAATAATCCAAATAATTAAAAAAAAACATTTCTGTGAAGGAGAATATTTCCCTACATTTGGAATTGTCTTACGAACAAAGGCATAAAAATACTGACGACATCAAGTAGCAGTAGTAGTAGTAGTAGTAGCCTTGCTGACAACACTTATTTTACTGTGTTGCTGACAGGCTGACCGTGTCAAACTGTTCTCCGTCAATGCCTCAACCTGAAGTCTCTGGCATCTGTCTTGTTACGTATTTGATGATTTGGCGATGCAACTCGTCGCCCAAGGGGGAGGGGTAATCCAGTTTAGACTCAGCTTGTGTCTTTCAATCGTAGGCATGCCCTTTTCTTCCTGATATTCTCATGGATGGCTCTGCTTTTGAGGAGAAATCGACTCTGAAACTATCTCTACAAATCTAAAAATCAGACCATGTATGGAGTACTGTTATCATATTTGGGCTGATGAATCTGTCCCATTTGAGGGTTCTTGATAAGGTGCAGAAACGTATCTGTAATTTGATTGGCCCTACCCTTTCTTCTTCTCTGCACCCTCTCTCTCACAGACGTGATGTTGCTAGTCTCAGTCTTTTCTATAAATACTATTATAGCATTTGTTCTTCAGAATTATGTGATTTATTCCCCGCTTCTTTTGTTCTAGCGAGTTTGACTTGTTGGTCTAGTGATCTCCATCAATTCGCTGTTTTGATACCTCATTGTAATACAGCTTCCTATTCCAGTAGCTTCTTTCCAAGAACTGCAGGCTTGTGAAACTCTCTTCCTGCTGACTGTTTTCCTCCTACCTATGACCTTGGTCTTTTCAAGACTAAGGCTCATAGTCATCTCCTGTCTTTGTGATAATCATATTTGTTCTTGTTAGCTCCTTACACAAGTGGTTTCTTGCCTTGTCTGGAGCGATTTCCATAAAAAAAAAATTTTTTAAATTAATTCACAACGTAATCCTTCTTACTTCTCTGTCTGTAATGCTGTTTTTGATAATCTTCGTTACAATTTTAAAAAAAACAAAGACAATGTTTTTACAGAAAAACTATTATTTGAATCACTTTGAATGTCTATTTTTTTGATTTTATTGAAATATTTGATAATGTTTATGAAAATACCGAGTGAAAAAAAATTTTTTTTCTTTTTTGTTATGAAATGTGTATCAATCTACTTGTAAATGAATAAATGTAAAAGCTTTTTTCAACCTAACTATATTAACACCAAAATGAGTTTCGCTTATTTAATTCTATGATACAACATAAGGTTTTGAAATAACGTATATATAGTAATCTGCAAACACCCTTATGTATTCCTAATTTGCATATTTATTTTTTAAACAGTTCCTAATAATTAATATTCTGTAATATTGTTAGGGCAACCTAACAAAACAGAATCAAGTTATTTCTCTAGAATCAAAAGAAAGAGTTATCACCCTTGGATAAAAGAAGTCGTCTGCCATGACAGTTGAAAAGTAAACAGAACAGCTCTCACGATCAAACAAGCATCTCGCGTTCAGCGGTTTTCTACATTCCATTTAATCGTTTTTTTTTTGTTTTTTTTTTGTTGAATAAATTTGTTAACGGTTCTACTTCGTCCTTCATTTTTGAGTTGTAATTAAACCAATAACCACGTGTAAAAATCCAGACGTAAAAAATGTACAATTGTAATTTGCATTGTCATATTTTCTTATATAGACGCAATAGTTTCGTCAAGAGTAAAACGTCTGATGTCACTGAAAACCGATACAACACTTTTAATTATTTATTTGCAGGAAAATATTAAAAAATTACATTAGAAATAAATTAGGCAGAAGTTTTTATGATGAGGCATTTTTCAATGAATGAAAAAAAAAAAACCCTGATTTTTATTTCATCCTTTGGGAGTAGTGTAGTGTATTTTCATTCGTCATGATACATTCCTCCTAGGCATTACTTCCTCTTTTGTGGGGCAGTATAGTATATGTTCATTCCTCACGATACCATACTCCCAAGATTACTTTCTCCTTTTTTGAGGGGGAAGGGTAGTCTATCTATTCTGTTGTCATATCATCCTCCCAAGCATTAACGCCTCCTTTTGGAGGAGGGTAGTGTTCGTTAGTCATGATATTATCCCCCGCGGTCATTACCCCCTTCTTTGGGAGTCAGTATATTATATGTTCCTTCACCATATCATCCTACCAGGGTAGCAAAATTGAATATTGAGTGATATTAAATCAAAAAAGAACAAACGTATTTTAAACACTACTGTCAGTCATTGTTATTTTTAAGTCCATCTGACATACAATGTCGATCAATTCCGGTGAGACGTACATACAAATTTATATAAATTATCTTTTTTTTTTTTTAATTTTTTTTTTATTTACTAATGAGTTACAACTTATCAAGGTTAAACGCTA
>OY744533.1:60587411-60632411 GCA_963556195.1 Sepiola atlantica | reverse complement strand
TTTTAATCTTAAATTCGTCTCTGCATGTCTTTGAAGCATGATATCAAATGACAGTTTCCCCACTTTTCTTATGCAGTCCTTTGCATTATTATTGTACCTTGCAAGATCTTTCAAACTGCACTGGTTGGACAGTAGAAGGTAGACAAGGCAGTGTTGCATCGTATGATCATTTTTTCCACATTCACAGATGGTTTTGTAGCCCTATAGCAACTTTTTATCGACCCCATTCCTGTCTTCAGGCGGTTGAGTGTTTTCCACTGGACTCGATGCTTCTGAGCAAGGAGGAAGGACTTCAAAAGGGGAAATTCCTATGTCACTAGGAGAGGGAGGAGCATTCCCTTATATAATTTTACTTCTTAGAATTTGTTAATTATGAATTTGCATTGTGTCCAATGTATTTTCATTTGATATTCATCTTTCAATAGAAGTGTAACACTTTCTCAAGTGGAAGGCTACTTTGTAAATGTTGAAGAGCACTTACTCTTCTTATCACCAAATCTTCATAATTAAGTGAATAATGAATATATAACTATACTTGCCATCAGATCATAAAAAAAAGTTCTAATATTGCATTCAATTACTTATATAATTCCTGTCGAGTTCATTAATTTCCTTTTTGTAAAAGAAAACTTGATTGACTCATTTGCTCATTATGGTCAGATACTTTTATGTAAACAATTAAAAATTAGTCTATCTTGTGCAGTTACATTTGTATAACTTCTATACGGGTTATTTAAACTCTTTAAATCTTAGATTCATTTACAGTTGACACTTATTGCAATCTTAATGTTTTATATTCCTTGGCAGTTGTATGTTTGTAGGGTGAGTTGGGATTAGGTTCCCCATCAGACATGCAGCCTGTCTAAAAGATACTGTATTTCGTCTGGAGTTTTTTGGGTTTTTTTTTACTTTATTAATATTTTACGTGACTGAAATAGGATTCTGTTGCCTTAAAAAAAACTTATTTGGGTTATGAATAAATGAAAAGATTTTTTTTTTTAGTCGACCATTTATTTTTCCCCTCTTATGCCGTTAAGCTAAAATGTTGACCATGATTTAAAATCGAGAATCAATGTAAAAAAAGATTTTGCATGATCAGACAGAGATCAAACTCAAAATCTCTACAATGCTGGTGTCTTCGCAATTATCCTACCACACTACTACACAGATTATAAAGGATGTTATGGAAACGTTATTGTATAAGTAGGTCAAATAACGTTTGATTTGGGGAAATCACTTAACAAAAAGGCAGGAGAATGAGGATATTAGCATGAAAAAAATTGACTGGAATCAAGATTTTTTCCCTATTTTTTTTTTTTTTTCTTTTTTTTTTTCAGTGTCACTGGTGGCAAGAATAGGATTTAGGACTATGAGAGGGTTAGCTACTCCCACTACCTCTGATACAGCGCGTTTTTGTAATTCAGTAAAGGCGGAATTCCATTTTTGTTTTTAATAAAAGGCCAAATCGCTTGAGCTTGACGTCCTCATTTTTTTCCCCATTTGGCTAGGTTTTATTTTTTTCTCTTTCTTCCCCTCTTTCGCTTTATCTTTCTTTCTCTTTTCCTGATTTTTCTCATCTTCCCATTACCTTTTGTGTGTTACCTCCCTTTCCTCCCTCTCCTCCCTCTCTCTCTCTCATTTAATATATATATATATATTACTTCAAACGATTCATTGGTAGGGGAGGTAGAAATCTATTGTTTAATCAATGAATGTCTTCCTGTCTCTTAAAACATATCAGTCGATACTTTCAGTATGAAAGAAAACAAAACATTGTAGATTAACATCTGATTATGAATGAACACCCTGGATCTCTAGGTTGGGGAATTGGTGGGGGTCGTAGCCCTCCAGGTTGTGAAATTCATCTCGATTTCAGATTTTTTTTTTCCATTGACCACTCGGATCCTTAATGTTTGGATTAAATATGAAATTCGATGAAATCAATTAAAAATCAAATTTGTGTTTTTAAGAACACAGAACAATATTTGCCAACACTGACTCACCGAACAGTTTTAAGTATGTACATTTTTGTTAACAAAGCTATTAAAGTCAAAGGAATAGGGGAAAACTGGTTCTATTTTATATATAAGATTATTAGCTTTTAGGTAACCAAGTAAATTCTTTTGGAAATTATATTTTCAGTTGATTTTATTTGCAATATCGAATATTAAACTACTAAATTTTAAGGTGCATTAGCAGATGGACTCAGCATTACTCAGATGTCAGATATGCTAAAACATGTTAGAATTTTACAAGTCTTTTGTTTATTACGATGCTACACCATCTACAGATCAAATTGTTTAAAATACTCTACAAGTTCAAAAATCCTAAAATATTTATAAGTCTTTTAAAATAAATTCTTTGAACATGGGAAAAAATTAGCTGGTCAATGTTACTCCTCTTAAGTATTAGGCTTTTTAACTTTAATAATTAAACAGGCATAATTGGGAGAAAATGTTCCAATCAATCAATTTTATTGGCCAAAAAATAGTAAAGTGCAACAAGCCATGTAAAAAGACAGATTAGGGGGTATTGCCTCTATATACCGTCTGAATGTTTGTCCAAGGCGACTTTAAACCTGGATATGGTAGGCATCATCACGACCTCCTCTGGCAGGCTGTTCCAGGGAGCAGAAACACGGACAGAGAATGCTGCCTTTCTTCTGTTGAAACGAAAGCAATGATGTTACATCTTCTGTGAGTGTCTGTGGAGATCCAGAGTAGGTGTTGAGGTGAAAAACTCCTCAAGGTAGATTTACATTCCCGTTGATGATGCTGTATGCTAGAATCAAGTCCCCTTTCATTTTTCGCTGCTCAACTGAGGACAGACTTAGTGTTTGAAGCCGGGTACAGCTGCTGGTATTAAATGTTAATGTTAATGCAAAGAAACTATCCTTAATTTAATAGAAGTAAGTAATTCAATAAAAACTGGGGGGGGGGGTTCTGAATTAATTTCTGTTCTTTTTAAATCTTTTGTGTGAACAGAGATATAGAGGAGATATGTTTTTTTGTTTTTTTTAACTAATGATTCATCACATATCAAGGCTAGAAGCAACTCGATGAGGTTTAATGAGATGGATCGAGGTCAGCTTCATCTCATGTTACAAAGATGATGGTCGAGATCCTAAATATGTCCATGGCTCCAAATCATTTTTTTTTTTTTTTTAAATTAAAAATTTCGTTAAATCTTTAGAATTATCTTCCTTCTGGGGGTCAGCTAAACCTTCGATCTTTAATAAAAATCGAACCTTGATTTGTCCAGTTTTCAAAAACGGGCATTTAAAGAATGTAAGGAAAATGAAAGGATGATAACTAGATTCGACTAATACTTTTTTTTGTATTTACTCTTGAGTAAGAAAAAAAAATAAAGTGGTGCGGATAGAATAAGTTTTAAACAGTGAGAAGGATGCGAGAGAATCTGAGACAATTCAAATTTCATCCTAAAAAATTAAGATAAAATTATAAACATAGGATGGAGTGAGTAAGAATGAGTTGAAAAATGATCTGATAGTTTTAAGTAAAAAGCGAAAAAAATTAAATACAGCATATATACAAAGAATGATATATAGTTGATAATAACAGATGGAAACACCAAGTGAAAGAATAGTAGTTCTGTGTTAATTACTAATTATAACAAATTAGGACAGTTTGATGCAATTATGCTATCTGTTTATTTTGTTCTAACAGTAAGTATGGACAAAAGCCATTAATAAGTAAATATAGAATCAGTTGCCTTTAATATAATATTAGAAAAAATGTATCCCGTTGAGTCACTCATTGAGCTCTAGTTAGATTGTTTCAATCAAGAAAAAGTAAGTATGCAAAACCAGTTCAATATAAAGCAAATACAAAATTAGTCTATTTCTGCTTTCTATACCCCCCTCTTTTTCTCTCTACAGGTTAAATAATATTACTACCTCTGGTGATATTTCCTTTTGTTTATAATGGACCATTCAAATTTTGAAATTCTTTTCTCTCTTTATTACCTTCAGCTGTTAATAAACAATAACAGAAGCGAGAGTGATCGATACAGTATAAAATAAGAGGGGGGGGGGCAACTCATAATGAGAGAGGGTGAGAGTGGTAGATAAAAACTTTGTAAGAGATGGATCACTTAGTGAGTTATTTGCAAATTGCAGCAAATTAGAACAATTAAAATGGGTTGTTTTTTTTCTCAAACATAACTCAATCTCAAAACTGAATATTTTATCATGTATTTTGTGTTATTAAAATATATAGGAAAAAAGCCTTAGGGAAACAAACGTTGATTAACTCAGCTTTAATGTAATAATTGATGTATATTATATACAAATTCTCTTTCTTTTTTTTCCCCTATTAATAATTCAGAGGACATTTTAATAGCTACATAATTATTTAACTTATAATTGACAATTAAAAAGAAATGAGATTAATGTAGACATTTATTAATTCTTTCTTTGTTTGGAAAAGATCAATATGGGAGAATAAAAAATGTGCTGCATGCATCTTCCAATTAAAAAGATTATCTCTGCCTTTTGAAACCAACAAAAAAGAAATCGATATTCAAAACTATGGCTTTATGTTGGCTTGTTCACTGGTTGTTGATTCAGTTTGAAAACTGTCAATGAGCAGGCTCCAAAAATAGTATGCATCAATATGTATACCGGTTCAAATTCCGGCCAAATCACTTTGTGAAGGCACCTCAATTTCAGTGAAAACGTTTTGTTTTTGATTGTGCGTTTATCAATCACTAGTTGTACCCAGGATGCAGTGAACTCTTATTACATTCTTCAGTTTGACAAGGGTGCAAAATAGAATTTCTAACCTAATAGGTCCTGCACTGTCTGCGAAGCTCCAGCCCTATCGCATCGCCGGTGTTACATCTCTCTGCTTGTTTTATAAGTACATACATGGAATGTGCTCTGATGAACTTATATTGCACATATACCCCCCTCAATGTAAATACCCCCCCGACGAGCAGCAAAATCCCACCCCTTCACTGTAAAGCTACCTAGATGCAGGAAGATTTTTCTCTGCTAATATCTTCTTTCCTCGGACCACTTTCATTTAAAATTTCTTCGTTACTCTGTTTCCCGAACAATACTAACATGCAGAAATTTAAATGTAATGTGAACAAACATCTTGCTGCCCAACATGCAGAAATTTCAATATAATGTGAACAAACATCTTGCTGCCCAACATGCAGAAATTTCAATGTAATGTGAACAAACATCTTGCTGCCCAACATGCAGAAATTTCAATGTAATGTGAACAAACATCTTGCTGCCCAACATGCAGAAATTTCAATGTAATGTGAACAAACATCTTGCTGTCCAACATGCAGAAATTTAAATGTAATGTGAACAAACATCTTGCTGCCCAACATGCAGAAATTTAAATGTAATGTGAACAAACATCTTGCTGCCCAACATGCAGAAATTTAAATGTAATGTGAACAAACATCTTGCTGCCCAACATGCAGAAATTTAAATGTAATGTGAACAAACATCTTGCTGCCCAACATGCAGAAATTTAAATGTAATGTGAACAAACATCTTGCTGCCCAACATGCAGAAATTTAAATGTAATGTGAACAAACATCTTGCTGCCCAACATGCAGGAATTTAAATGTAATGTGAACAAACATCTTACTGTCCAACATGCAGAAATTTAAATGTAATGTGAACAAACATCTTGCTGCCCAACATGCAGAAATTTAAATGTAATGTGAACAAACATCTTGCTGCCCAACATGCAGAAATTTAAATGTAATGTGAACAAACATCTTACTGTCCAATATGCAGAAATTTAAATGTAATGTGAACAAACATCTTGCTGCCCAACATGCAGAAATTTAAATGTAATGTGAACAAACATCTTGCTGCCCAACATGCAGAAATTTAAATGTAATGTGAACAAACATCTTGCTGCCCAACATGCAGAAATTTAAATGTAATGTGAACAAACATCTTGCTGCCCAACATGCAGAAATTTAAATGTAATGTGAACAAACATCTTGCTGCCCAACATGCAGAAATTTAAATGTAATGTGAACAAACATCTTGCTGCCCAACATGCAGAAATTTAAATGTAATGTGAACAAACATCTTACTGTCCAACATGCAGAAATTTAAATGTAATGTGAACAAACATCTTGCTGCCCAACATGCAGAAATTTAAATGTAATGTGAACAAACATCTTGCTGCCCAACATGCAGAAATTTAAATGTAATGTGAACAAACATCTTGCTGCCCAACTCCTCACTCAGATTTCCCCCTATAAATCTCGACCCTATTACAGTAACCCCTTACACATCAGTGGCAATATGCCTTGTTTTGGGTGAATAGAAGTTTAAAACAAAATTTAAAAAAAAAAAATTATTTTTAGATGATTATTTTAAAAAATTTTATATTAGCAGTTGTCTGGGTTAGATAAAGTAATTCTTTAAATAAAGTGTAGCTAAGTATGTTATATTGTCAATAACACAGTAAAACAATAATAAATGAACATTGGCTAGTTAAAGCAAAGTTTGGTTTTTCAGCTTAAATGCTATTTGGGTCTGACTTTATCTGTTAGATAGACATAGTTAACTAGCTGTAATACCCATCACAAGATGGGTAATATAATAATGACTCGCTTATTACAGGTTCCAAGACATCAGATACGAAAATACTTGGAATTTATTAGAATTGTGTGAAAATAAAGCTTACATAACTGAAGTTATGGACTTACAGTTTTAATTTTAAGCCCAAATTACTATGTCTATTTAATTTTGTGTGATGTAGCTGTAGTTTAAAAAAGCTTGTAACATATATTTTGTATACTATATTTGTGGTGTTAATGATTGTCCAGCAATGCAATTGAAAATGGTCATTACCAGCATAAAATACAAATTTTCTGGGGTAAATTTTTCAAGAAATCCAATGGTTGTATTAATATTTATCTCGGATTTTATTGGAGATCGTCAAGAACCAAATTATTGACTAGGGGGGTTACGGGTCTTTGAGTAAGTCAAATAAAAATAAGTGCCTCTATTGAGTTATGTTTGAAAAAAAAATCTTTCCATTTTAATTATTCTAATTAACCGCAATTTGAAATTAGCTCATTCTGACCCTTCTCTTACTAAGTTTCTATCTATCTATCTCACCCTCTCTCATTGTTGTTTGACCCCCCCTCCCAACTCTTATTTTTAATGCTCTCGCTCTGTCTCCCTCGCTCGCTCTGTCTCCCTCGCTCGCTCTGTCTTCCCTCGCTCTGTCTATCTCTGTGTGTGTGTGTGTGTGTTTTTTAACAGTAGCCCCTTACAATTTAGTGGCAAGAAAGGAAAGAATAAGATTGTGATAGTCCATTATAAATAAAAGGAATATCACCGGAGTAGTAATATTATTGAACTTATATTTGAAGGGAGGAGGGGGAGATATAACGAGCAGAAAGAGACTAATTTGTTATTTCATTTAAAAAAAATATTTAACTGACTTTGCAAACTCACTTTTTCTGATTCAAACAATCTAACACGAGTTCAATGGGTAACCCAACGGGTCACATTTCTTTTCTAGTATTAATGTTATGCATATATCCTGTTTCATATTAGTGCATCAGTACCAGCAGAATTGAGTAGTCTTAAACTTTCCAAAATATATTTTTTTTTGTAAATATATCATTTCGAAGAAATCATATTAGATAATAGTAAAAGTCAAAACAAAAATTTCTTAACATAAATACTTATTTCATATCTTTCTGACTTTTCTTTTCTTTTTTCCAGGTAAAATGGATGATGTACTGGATTGTTTTCGCTCTCTTTACCTCTTTCGAAACATTTTCTGATTGCTTGTTATCATGGTAAGTTGATTCTATTTCTTAATAATTCTCTGAATAAAAATACACTAAATGTAGACCGAGAGGGAGAAGAACAATTTTTATTTGTCGATCGGAAGAGAAAAAAAGTTTTTTTTTTTTTTTCCAGAATGCTGACAAATTGAAATAAATTTGTTAGCGATTTGTCAACAACAAAGATTAGTTTATTGTTTCTATCAACACCTTGAACTTGATCACGTCAATGTTAGTGTTAATGGAACATTCCTTTGTGGACTCTTCCATTGTAATAATGGCAGACAAAGCATAGCTCATGAAATTATGGAACTACCGGCTGAAATAACTACCACTTTTAAACAATGAAGACGCTTACGGAAGTTGGACGCATAGTATTGACATTTCAAATGAACTGACTGACTTTTCTGACCAAGACTTTGTATTCTGATAGCTTCTTTTCTCAGACAGCTTACCTTTGAAAATCCCTTCCTGTTCCCTGTTTTCCCGACAGTACTAACCTGCAGAAATTTAAATTTAATGTGAATAAACATCTTGCTGTCAAACTCCTCACCCAAATTGTTCCCCCTATAAATTTGGCCTTACCACAGTAGCCCCTTACACTTCAGTGGCAATACACCTTGTTTGAGATGAATAATTGTTTTTTTAAAATATAATAATGCATGTTTTTGAAGAAGACGAATAGTTGGTAATCGCATTTTTATCATTGTTTTTGTCGGAACTATATTTTACACTGTATTTTTAGACAAAATAGAACCCTAAACAAAAATGTGCATCCTTAGAAAACCGCCATTATTCAATTCAGTGGGTAAAAAAAAAAAAAAAAAAATGCTACTTCAGACGGACAGACTAACTAACGAAGCCGCTTATAGAAATGCATGGACGCATTTAACATAAGAAGGGTCCATTTAATCTGTGCTTTAGTGATTAAAATGATATTTCACACTTCAGTGACAGACCAAAGAAAATTCTATTTTAAACAGAAGGGGGACAGACCGATTAACAAAGCAGCAGAGAGATGTGTGAACTCATCAAAAAAAAAAAAAAATACTTTTTTAAAAAAAATTCTTCTATTCATTTAACGTTAGTTTTCTCTTGTTCGGGGGGTCAGACTTTTTCTGATATTATGCAAGCGTACTGGCCAATTTTTGCGGGTCAGCCGTCTTCAAACTCCACTCTGTACAGTCTTGTCTAATCACTTGTTTTCAACCCTCCTGCGATTCAAGACATCCATGCTTGTACAATGGTTTATACAGGAGGATGTACACCACATAACCATACCAATCTAACTGATTCATTCTTAGGATAACAACTGCCATGTTTTTAATAATTTGCAGTTTTTATCCTGTGAAAGAGTCAAAGAAAAAAAAAACATTAATTTGATCAGCCATCGATACCTTTAGCTGGAGTGTGGTAGCCGAGAAACATGTTGAAACAACGTTTATCTCTTTTTCCGAATAATGTCATTAATGGATCTGTTATTAAGCTTCTCTCTGATATCCGCATTTCTTTGTCTATCTTGCAAAGTTACTCCAAGCATAGTTCTTAAACATTTAATTTCAAAGACATTGAGCTTCCTCTCCTGTTCTGCCAGTATAGTCCATGTTTCATTTGCATATACAGCAATAGGAACTATCAGTCCATTGTAAAGTCTTATTTTCAGAGGTGTTCATATGTCCTTCCTGCTCCATATCTTTTCTTTTCGATGTCTAAATGCAGAAGTTGCTATCCCTATTCTTCTGCTGATGTCAGATGAGGATCCTTGAACCACTGAGCCAAGAAACACAAAATCCAATTTGTTTCAATATAAATGCATTTAGACTTTAACAGAGGTAAATAAAATGCTCAAATCGATTGAAAGAAAAGGTAGTCTTATGTAAATGGATCGCATTAACTATTTCTACGACAAAACCGTAACTTATTTCAACAATTTTACTTTTAATTATTATATTTAATGTAGAATGTTAAACGTCAGGTTCAACACTGAGTTTGTAACTTTTCATCTGTGTCTTAGAAGCATTGTCCAGAGAAGAATGGCAAATGTCGCCCATTCGGCTAAAAGAACCAAAAGAAATTTTGGTATTTTAAAGAACGTGCTGGAAGGAAGAAAAAACTAAGTGGCTCGACAGAATCAAATATCTGTGTCAGATGCAATGTTATTTATGTCTAAATTCTAAAATGCAGCCAACTTAATTTTATATATTAAATCATTTCTATGTTTAACAAAATTAGTATGTATATTTCATGAAACGTTTCTGGTGCAATTTCTCTCTTTATATTTTTTGTAACTATTTTTACATACAAATATCTTTGCTATTGATTTTTTTTTTTATACTAACATTATTTGGCTACATATTTGCAGACATCTTTCAGTCATGAATCAGCTGCTATTGAATTGCTTGAAATATTAAATCAGTTTTAAAAAATAAAACAATTTTTATTGACGACACATAAAAGAAGTTTAAAAATTGATAAATTTTATGCTAGAGAAAAACCTAAAAATCAAGTTAAAAAAAAATAATAATTTTTTTTTTTTTTTTTTTTTTTTAAATCCTTAAAATCAAAATCAATTAGGAAGTAACATAGGGGTTCTGGGTACCTCAACAAGATAAATGTTTTTGTGTTATTGCTATTAGACACAAATAATAATGTCATAAAAAGGAAGCAGACAAATATTGTTTATTGTAATAATCTTTTGTGGAATGCAGAAAAATTTGATGCAGAAATATCTGAGATTTTTGTTTGGCATGGTGACCTAGAATGACACTTCAAGAGCAAATGTCTTGTTAGTCTTCATGACGACAATAATTTATGCGATTTTACTGTGAAAATGCCATGAACACGCGTGTGCGTAAATATACATACACAAACTTATTTATTGGTATGGATTTTCTTACACTTCTAAAATAAATATTATAGGAAATAAAATATTGCGAAAAAAAATTTTTGTGGATCACAAGTTAAACGATGTTTAGTTTAAAATTGGAAGTATTTCTAAAATCACTTTCTATAAATCCCTTCATAAAGGTATGAATTCCCCTTTAATTCTGTGTGCAGTAAATAGGGTCTCTCCACTTAGCGTCACTTTTCTCTTGTAAGATCAGAGCTTACATCGGCCGAAATGTTGTGAAAATAACCAAAATGAAAATAAGTCTGAATAATCCAAATGACTAATTCCCACCTTAAAAATCCCCCCCCCCCCCCCCAATAAAATGCCACCCATGGAATCGTTAATAAAATTCAAAATTCTTTCTGCAACCAGTAAAATTTAATATATACCTGACTTCTTCCAGTTTCAGTCATCATGTCCAACTGTCCTTGTTTTATCGCCGTCTAATGATATATGGGGACACTTTGGTGACTGTATCATCAGTAAGTGGTGAGATCCTGAATGGGCTTCACACTCACCAGACCGTAACCTCTCAGATTGTTATCTTTGTTCATCTCAAAGATAATGTCCATCAAAGCAATCCTTAGACTATTCCTGAACTGGAGAGAACTATCACAGCCAAAATCAATTTTGTTGTATCTAAGTGTTCTTTCAACTGAATGGCGATAAATAAAAGACTAGTGGACATTCATGACTCAAACTTGGTGGGCAAGTCAAGCATTGTCTGGAGTTTATTTGTACCAAATAGGAGTTGATTGCAGAAATAATTGTGAATTTTATTAACGATTCCATATAATTTTGGGGGGAGGAGTGGGGTACCTGTACCAAGACTTAAATTATTTTACATACATATATATGTGTGTTTTTGATACAAACTTCACTTCCTGCAGTTGGCGAGGGAAGTTTGGCTCGAAATGGTCTAGCTATTTCATAACTCTGCCTGAAACATATCTGCATATGTGTAGCCAAATAATGTTTGTATAAATAAAAAATATATACCTTATAAACAGCTCTATTTATTATTGAGCACTTTTATCTAAACACATTAAGGATTCACTGGATTTTTTAGCCTGTGAACATAAACTTACCTGGATTACTATAAATATATATAAGATCTATTTACCAAAGAGTTTTTTTTTTTTAAATCACCTTTTCCCTATTTCTCAGACTATGCTTATATGTATGCTATAGTCTTCTGCGCTAAACATAGTTGAGATATCTTGAACGAAAATATATTATAAAACTTTTAGTAGTACAAACCCTCTGATGATGAACCATGTCTCAAGCAACCTGTTTCTAAAATAAAATGTTATCCATGCTTACTTTCAGCAATAATAACCATTAGCTTCCTCATAATTATTTATAAGGATTTTAACTCTTCCTTGTAAGCTTACTAGTGTTACCAGATCAGGCTGTTTGAAGATATCAGCTTCCTGACCCAAAATGCACCAAACATTGATGTTTTATTGGTTTTTTTTTTCTCTCTGCAACACCTAAAACCTAAAACAATTTCCCTCCCTTCCCTTCACTCAACCAAACACCATGAATAAATACTTAAACATATAAGGAACTTGAAGCATAAAAACTTTCATCAAAATGACGGGATTCGGCATTAAATAACCCTAAAAAGGGTTGATATGCTGTAAAACAAAACAACCAAACCTTGTAAGCTTAAGAACAGTTTGTGTGTGTGTGTGTGTGTGTGTTTTATACAAAACGAAAATTTTATTTGAAGAAATGAAATTGAAACTTGCAGGTTAAATTGTTACTGTAATATGTAAAGAATATCGGATGTCGTTGAGGTATTATTAATTGTAGCATCCACATAGCAATGCATGTCTTCGCACTTGAACTGTTAAAACTTTATCATTCATTTATTTTTTTTTCTTTCTTTTAAAGTACTTGAAGGTTTTTATTGCTTTAAGCATCATACTTATAATTCTCTCTTATTGCTTTCAATTGTATTTCATTCAACTACTTTCTCTATCAGATAGCTTTGTGGATAGTTCTAACGCTTTTAGATAGATTTTTTTTCTCTTTCCGGTGCAATATATTATTTCTCGATTGAAAATAGAGCAGAATAATTATTTGACTTTTAAAATGCTGAAAAAAAAAGTGCATGAAAATAGTGTTGATGAGTTCAAATTGAGTGCGTCTGGTCAGATTGACCCTAACCCTAACCCACTTGATCAAATGTTAAAAATTCTCCTACTGATCCAACACACTTGATACTCTAGAGAATATGATGCTATTTAATGAGATTCAGCAGTCGGGTTTCATCTCAAGTACTTTCTAATCTATTCATATCTATATAAAAGATGGAAGCCGCCATGGTAAATTATTACCAAATAAAATCAATATTAAAACAAATTCGAGAGAGAAAAAAAATCTCATCCATTCTTTCAATGTGATTAAAATAGAAAGTTATTGTTTTACATGCTGGTATGTGTTGAACGATTTAAAAATTTTTTTAACTTAGTTCATCCCAAACACGGCAAGTTGCCACTGTTAACATAAGGGGCTACTGAGAATTAGAGTACAAGTTTTGGGGGTTATCCTAAATTGATTTCCAAACTAACCTATCTCTGGCAAGGTTTTTTCACTTTCATACATTATCATACTTAATTATGAAATGTCTTCCAAATTCCTGCGTAGAATTTTGAGAAATAAAGCCCCCCACCCCCACCCCTGAATTTTTTTTTTAACTTGTGCAGACTATGATAATTTAATCTATTAGTCAAGTGATACCTGTCTCAACCAGCAGTAATAAGTTGGCTAAAAAGAATCCAACTCTGGAGTCTGTTAAAAAAAAACAACAAAAAAAACAACACCTGAAAAAGTTGCCAACTCCTCTCTTGAGATGGGAAATCGTCTGAAAAAAAATCTGACTCTAGATTCAGCTTACCCCCCCCCCCCAATAAAAAAAACAATTCCAACTTGGATTCCAGCAAAATTGTTGACTCTCAACTCCAACTCCCCCATCTCTAATCTGAACACTTTTCATTGGAGCTCCTTTAAGAAATGGCAGGCACTTTTTCAACAAAATGGCCTCTTTCTGTTCCACACAAAGATATGTCTACTAAGGTTTTCGTTGCCACTTGTGAAAATATTTATACAAGCTTCAGTACAAACTTCTGCTTTGAAATAAAATTGGAGAGAAAATCTTAGATGTTCTTCTGTATTCTTGTGCCAACATTGAAGAGTTTTGGTAACTTACCAATGCTAATTGTATTCATCCAACGCTTGTCTGTTTGATTCTCTGGTCTGCACCGACTTAGCATAAAAGTGCAAAACTGTCTCAAGAAATTATGACATATTCTTTTGAAAATCGTTTTTGTCAATAATTACTTAAGCTGTTATTACTGATTAAAGACAGTTTTATTTAAGAAAAATAGGTTAATATATAAAAATATAAATATTAAAAAGATGTTTTGCAAAATAGCACACATTTCATAAACATAGTTTCGTATTAGAATGGAATATGTTGCAGAGTAGCACACATTTCATAAACATAGTTTCTTATTAGATTGGAACGTGTTGCAGAGTAGCACACATTTCATAAACATGCAGTTTCTTATTAGATTGGAACATGTTGCAGAGTAGCACACATTTCATAAACATACAGTTTCTTATTAGATTGGAACGTGTTGCATAGTAGCACACATTTCATAAACATACAGTTTCTTATTAGATTGGAACGTGTTGCATAGTAGCACACATTTCATAAACATACAGTTTCTTATTAGATTGGAACGTGTTGCAGAGTAGCACACATTTCATAAACACAGTTTCTTATTAGATTGGAACGTGTTGCAGAGTAGCACACATTTCATAAACATACAGTTTCTTATTAGATTGGAACGTGTTGCAGAGTAGCACCCATTTCATAAACATACAGTTTCTTATTAGATTGG
This sequence comes from Sepiola atlantica, assembly GCA_963556195.1. Taxonomy (NCBI): domain Eukaryota; kingdom Metazoa; phylum Mollusca; class Cephalopoda; order Sepiida; family Sepiolidae; genus Sepiola; species Sepiola atlantica. The sequence goes on along the minus strand of OY744533.1, from coordinate 60,617,801 downwards.
AACGTGTTGCAGAGTAGCACACATTTCATAAACATACAGTTTCTTATTAGATTGGAACATGTTGCAGAGTTGCACCCATTTCATAAACATACAGTTTCTTATTAGATTGGAACGTGTTGCAGAGTAGCACGCATTTCATAAACATACAGTTTCTTATTAGATTGGAATGTGTTGCAGAGTAGCACCCATTTCATAAACATAGTTTCTTATTAGATTGGAACGTGTTGCAGAGTAGCACCCATTTCATAAACATACAGTTTCTTATTAGATTGGAACGTGTTGCAGAATAGCACACATTTCATAAACATACAGTTTATTATTAGATTGGAACGTGTTGTAGAATAGCACACATTTCATAAACATACAATTTCTTATTAAGGTAGAATACTGGTTCATTTTCTCTTTACTGAGTCTATAAAGTCCGTTTGAAGTTATATCTGTGTATTAATAATTCAATTTATCTTCTATATGAAGGAAAGCCATATTTCCCGTCTGTGGATGTGCTATGGGTAACTTGGAAACTACACAACATTTATACAACTTAAATCGTCTGATTCGGCATGACCCTGCTCAGCTTCAGGTTAAAAAAAATTATCACCGTAAATTTTATGAGCGAAGGACTACAAATTCAAACTTATGTTTATAACGTTAAAATATAGAGGCCATTTTTACAGCATTTCAAAAATTACAGTAGACCAAAACAAACATTTTTTTTTTTTTCAATTTTCATTCAGTTTGTTTCATATAATTTGTTCAAATGGGTAAGAAAATTAAACTTTTTATCTATTTGAACAATTTTAAACATATAATACTTTTAGTAAAATTAAAAGTTAATGAATTAAAATAAAATTGGTTCGGTACAATTATTACATAAAAACATTCTGTAATCAAATATTTGTTTGTTAGAAATATAACCTTTTAAAGTAAAAAGTCAACCATTTATTTTTTCCCTCCCATTCTGTTGAAGTAAAAAGGTTGACTGATATAAAAATAAGAATAAATGTAGAAAAAAATTTAGTGTCCTCAGATGGGAATCAAACTCTGAATTGCGTCTTAACAGGATGGCGTCTTATCAATTTGCTCACCACACCAGTGTTAAGATACAGATAATAGAGCATGCCATGGAAACATTATTGTGTGAATAGGTCAAATAATGTTCAATTGAGGGAAATCGCTTATCAAAAGAAGAGGGTATTAGCAGTGAAATTAGAAAAATTGCCTTTAAATTTCTTCCAGATTTGTTCAGTGTTATTAGTGGCAGAAAGAGGACTTGGAACTGTGAGAGGGTTAGATCCTCCCACTTTCGATATGATATTAGTAATCAAAACAAAAACTGTTGATTGGATTAAATATGAAATTCGATAAAATTGATTAGAAATTACATTTTTGTTTTTAAGAACACAGACTAATATTTACCAAAACTGACAGAATTAAGTATGTATCTTTTGTTAACGAAGCTATTAACATCAAAGAAATAGTGAGAATATTGTTTTTACTTTATATGTAAGAATTTTTTTGTGATTAATTTGTATTTTCAGGCATTCTTTACAGTACATGGATATATTTGATGTTATAAATCCTTTAAATTACTCTTAACTCTGCAATGAATTTGGTTTTCATAAAATAATAAATATAAGTTTTTTTTTTTCTATATGTCATAACCTTGAGAGTTTTATATTTTGTATCTTTTTAAGTAATGGATTTTCTCTAGAAAGGAAAGATGAAAATATATATTTAAGAAATATGAAGCTATTATGAGAATGATGGCAAACTATTTTCTTTATTTGCACATAAAGAAAGTTAGGAGACGTTCCTTTCTTTTACCGTGTTTTTTTTTTTTTTTTTGTACCAGAAATAATTTATTGATTTCTACGCATGGCAACATAAGAAACTTTTGGTCATGATAAAAAAAAACTTAGTCTTGTGAAAGCATGTAAGTATGATGAGGTACATTGATTCTATTTCAAGAATCTGGAGATTGTGCCAAATAGAGCGAGTGAACACTAGACATTTTTCTTAGGTCAATGAACATTGCAAAACACTAGTTCACAAAACAGGTTGCTAGGTGGCTCTTTTGTTCAAAGAAACAAAGTTTGTTTACAAACTAATTTTTATTTTATAATCAATTAGAAAAATACCCGCCCCAGGATGGGTACACTTAATTCCCTAACCAGGACGACTTTGCACCACTTTTATATCCCCTATGAATATTAAAATCAAGGAATTGGGAAAGATATGAATCCTGACCTTCCTCCAGTTATAAATAAATAGCAACTTGTGTTCCACAAATCAAATTCTGTGAATTGTTTACAGTTAATATTCAGTCTTGATGTTAAATTGCTATGTACCCATCAATAGAGTTGGGAGGGAGTTAGTTATCTTGTTGTCCATCCGTTGCTCTCCTAGGCCAGGGTTTAAGCTTTTCTCTTGATACTTTTCTTTCCAGTGGGTTGGTAATCATGTGGAAAGAGGCAACGAACATTTTCACTTAAAATATATTTGATTTAATTTAACCACAAATGTTTCGGACTTTTTTAGATGAAGACTGATAATTTGGATTATTCGGACTACCATTCTCATCTTTGTTATTTTCACAACATTTTAGCCGATGTAACCTCCAGCTATTTTCACGTGCATCTTTTTGAACTTGGGAATCTTTGTCAGACTTTTGAACTGAACTCTTTATTTAAATTACAGGGGTAGATTGTTCTTGTATCATCAGCCATGACTGGGTAGAAATGTTAATTATTTTTATGTTCTTAAATATTATCGCCTGTAGTAAAGAACTGATTTTTAATCAACGCCGTTATCCCTTGCACCACATGTCCTTTATAGAGGTAACATGCGATGGGTCTAAAGCCTATTACTAGCAGGACTCTATATTATGTGTTTCCTCGTTAACATGAAACTGCAACTGAAATCTCACCTTGAATCCTTTCTATGTCACATGATTAAACTAACCAATCAGATTCCATATATGATGTGACAAGTGAACCTATGGGCAAACATAGTCAGTAATGATACAAAAAAAATTTACCCAATAATATCTACACCTGACATCATAAAATCATATGTAAAGAATAGACGCAGTTGCTTTTGAACTGTCTGTATGTATGTGTGTGTGTGTGTTTTTTTGTGTATGTTTATCTCTCTCTCTCTCTCTTTTTATCTCTATTTCTTTCTTTTTATCTCTATTTCTTTCTTTTTATCTCTCTCTCTTTCTTTTTATCTCTCTCTCTCTTTCTTTTTATCTCTCTCTCTCTTTCTTTTTATCTCTCTCTCTCTTTCTTTTTATCTCTCTCTCTCTTTCTTTTTATCTCTCTCTCTTTCTTTTTATCTCTCTCTTTCTTTTTATCTCTCTCTTTCTTTTTATCTCTCTCTTTCTTTTTATCTCTCTTTCTTTTTATCTCTCTTTCTTTTTATCTCTCTTTCTTTTTATCTCTCTTTTTATCTCTCTTTCTTTTTATATCTCTTTCTTTTTATCTCTTTTATCTCTTTCTTTCATCTCTCTCTTTCTCTCTTTCTCTTTCTCTCTCTCTCTTTATCTCTCTCTCTCTCTTTATCTCTCTCTCTCTCTTTATCTCTCTCTCTCTCTTTATCTCTCTCTCTCTCTTTATCTCTCTCTCTTTATCTCTCTCTCTTTATCTCTCTCTCTCTTTATCTCTCTCTCTCTCTTTATCTCTCTCTCTCTCTTTATCTCTCTCTCTCTCTTTATCTCTCTCTCTCTCTTTATCTCTCTCTCTCTCTCTTTATCTCTCTCTCTCTCTTAATCTCTCTCTCTCTCTCTTTATCTCTCTCTCTCTCTTTATCTCTCTCTCTCTCTTTATCTCTCTCTCTTTATCTCTCTCTCTTTATCTCTCTCTCTCTCTCTTTATCTCTCTCTCTTTATCTCTCTCTCTTTATCTCTCTCTCTTTATGTCTCTCTCTTTATCTCTCTCTCTTTATCTCTCTCTCTTTATCTCTCTCTCTTTATCTCTCTCTCTTTATCTCTCTCTCTCTCTTTATCTCTCTCTCTCTCTTTATCTCTCTCTCTCTCTTTATCTCTCTCTCTCTCTCTTTATCTCTCTCTCTCTCTCTTTATCTCTCTCTCTCTCTTTATCTCTCTCTCTCTCATTATCTCTCTCTCTCTTTATCTCTCTCTCTCTTTATCTCTCTTTCTCTCTTTATCTCTCTCTCTCTCTCTTTATCTCTCTCTCTCTCTTTATCTCTCTCTCTCTCTCTCTTTATCTCTCTCTCTCTCTTTATCTCTCTCTCTCTCTTTATCTCTCTCTCTCTCTTTATCTCTCTCTCTCTCTTTATCTCCCTCTCTATCTCTCTCTCTCTCTCTATCTCTCTCTCTCTCTCTCTTTATCTCTCTCTCTCTCTCTTTATCTCTCTCTCTCTTTATCTCTCTCTCTCTTTATCTCTCTCTCTCTTTATCTCTCTCTCTCTTTATCTCTCTCTCTCTTTATCTCTCTCTCTCTTTATCTCTCTCTCTCTTTATCTCTCTCTCTCTTTATCTCTCTCTCTCTTTATCTCTCTCTCTTTATCTCTCTCTCTCTCTCTTTATCTCTCTCTCTCTCTCTCTTTATCTCTCTCTCTCTCTTTATCTCTCTCTCTCTCTTTATCTCTCTCTCTCTCTTTATCTCTCTCTCTCTCTTTATCTCTCTCTCTCTCTTTATCTCTCTCTCTCTCTCTTTATCTCTCTCTCTCTCTCTTTATCTTTATCTCTCTCTCTCTCTTTATCTCTCTCTCTCTCTTTATCTCTCTCTCTCTCCTTATCTCTCTCTCTCTCTTTATCTCTCCCTCTTTCTTTATCTATCTCCCTCTTTCTTTATCTATCTCCCTCTTTCTTTATCTATCTCTCTCTCTTTTTAGAGGTGAGAAATACAAACATGCATCTTATAATTTAATTAATATATTTATTTTTTAAAGAGCTCTGTATAATTGCACATGATAATTACCCTTTAATCTGTTTCGGTGAGTAAGGGAAAATGTCTCCACTCTAACAGTTTTTTTAGCCGGAATAAGTATTTTCAGAATAATTTTAAGCAAAGTAAAATACTTTCATGCCAATAACACAGTGGATGGAAAAGATGAAAACATAGGCTAGTCTGAATCCAGTATCGATATATCAGACGGATTGCTATTTAAGTCTGACTTTCAAAATTCTAAGATAACTTTATATGTTAGATTATTACTCTTTCTTTTGGTTTTTCCCTTGTGGCTTTAAGTAAGACCTTTTCATGCTGTGTTCAACCTTTTCACTAGATTTTACTTTAATCAGAATTGTTGTGGCCATTTTCTTTTCTGCAATAACAAAGGGATGTGTTCTTTGGCATCTTCCCTGCATAAGCCGATGGATTGAAATTCAAAGAAAAAATTGAGCTGCTGATCATGAAAATGTTGGGGGTGGGGTGGTGTTTAAATCATCTTTCACCTTCTTGCTACTCAGCATCAGCAATTTGCAGCAGCCAATGAATTTTGACTTGAACATTTGTACAAAAATCAATAGCTGAGCTAGGATGGAGAAGAGGACAGAGTGCATTGATTTGTTCTCTTACTTTTAAAGAGCAGTTGTTGAATATTGCAGTGGCAGTTTGTTGTTTGAATAATGAATCAAATCATGTTCAAGGCTCAACTCCATGGCTCAACTCATTGCACATGGGATTTCAATACTGAATGTTTCAAGAGTTTGAATTACCTACTAGACACCATCCTCGAGTGTCTTCGGTCTCTCTGTACAAGGGGTTGTCAGGACAATCTGACATGAGGGTACTTTACCCTATAAGTAAACCGTGACCAAATATTAAAAATAACATAGTATTCGGAGCCCAAATAAGATCCCCTCAACACGGTTATACACTAGCTCATATGTGGAATGGTGCACCTTCTCATAGTGATGTTACCTCAAGTAACAGCACTTAGCTGGATACTCCACCAGACCAGATGAATTCTTGTCCTGGAATCTGGTAAGACCAAGAGACCGAAAGAAAGATATACTATAACATAGTTAACTTGTCATTTGGGGAGAGGAAAGTTAATGTTCTTCACTTCTTTACTAACTAAATGTTTGAGAGGTAAAGGAGAATCTTGATTGAACGCTCGGATATCTATGTATCTCATATAGAAATCGAATGTTAGCCCAAGAAAATTACAAAAATGTCTATGAATATCAGCATAAAGTGATGGTTGCCTGCATCTTTTCTTCACTTTCAGACAAATATTACAAGAATATGTATATTTATGTAGTTTGACCATTTATCGCACTGGCATTGAGATTAAAACGCCAAATTCCTAATCGCAATAGAACACCAATAGCTTTTTAATATACTGATCATGTGTGTGCAATCAATGTTTTAAGATTAGCTAATTTGCATATTGCTTTGCAAAAGTACATCTCATAAATTAACTATTTATTTTTTTGTTTAATTTAATGATATGATTGTTTTCATTTTACTATAACACATAATTCTAATCACAAATATTTTTTATATCGTGAATAAAGACTTAGCATTATGAATGAAAAGAGTCTTTCTGGGCAATTTATTTCTGGAGGTTGCGATTCTTGGTTTCCTCAGTTTTCCTGGCCGACACAGGTCATGCTAGAAATTTATATAAAGCTAAGATTCATTTTAATTTGTAAATTAAAATTTTTTTTAATATAGTTTACCCCCAAACAAGGCAAGCTGCCACTGTAGATATAAGGAGCTACTGAGAATTAGGATGAAAGGTTTAGGTGTCGTCCTGAATTGGGAGTTGTGCAGCGAGATGCCTGAATGTAATTGAATCTGTTATTTATGCAATATATTCATAGAAGGTTCGTTTTGACTAAGAAAATAATTGATGCTATCCATTAAAATATTTTGTCTTTTATCAGAATTCTATTTTATGGACTCACAGATGTGAAGTTCGTTTTTGTTTTGGGGTTTATGTGTATCTCTATAAAAGATTTTGGCTCAGTATATTCAGAGTTATGTCCCTTGAATGATATTCAAATTATCTCCCCTGAATTGGTAATAAGTGAGAATAAATTTAATATAAAAAAGACTCGATCACTCGAGATTCGAACATCGAGGCCTGGTCTCTTTTTTGATTGGATTTTGAAGCTGGCAGACATGTCCACCTGGCTCTGAGTTTATTCATGGTTTTCACACTGCTGTGTTGTCAGATCTCGTTTCTGTGGACCCCACAAACAACTAGCCATTTGAGCATGCCACATTCACCACTGGTCATAGTATTCTTGTGCAGAATAGATCTCGGACATCATCAAATTAAGTTGTGTCTAATCTACATAGCACAGCGTATGTGGCAATACATGCATTTTGATTGTATTTGAAACATTTACGTAGAATTACCTTCAGTAATTACATCTATATATATATGTATTGATTCACCAACCACTGTTCTCTTTCATGGACAGGTTGTTCAAAAAAAAATTTCTTACCTAATAGGTCTCACACTGTATGAAGCTCCAGCCACTGTCACATCGGCGCAGTGTTGCATCCCTGTGCTTGTTTTACAAGTACTTCCACGGAATATCTTCTGATTAACTTTATACACTTGTACCCCCCCCCCCCCCAACGTAAATACCCCCAACCCACCCAACTAGCAGTAAAATCCCACCCCTTCATTATAGAGATCCCTAGCTGCCGGAAGATTTTCTACTCCGATAGCTTCTTTCCTCAAACCGCTTGCCTTTGAAATTCCCTCCTTGCTTCCTGTTTCCTTGACATACATACAACATACAGAAATTTAAATGTAATGTGAACAGCAGCTCCCCAACCAGGTTACCACCTATAAATGTGACACCTATCACATTAGCCTCTTCCGCTTCAGTGTCTTTTAATTGTTATCGTTTCTTTGTCAGTGTCTATTTTCCCTATTTGCTTCCAGTTCTTGTATGTTCTCAATAAAACCACAAATTGAATATGGTGGAACTTGTGTGGGAGAGGGGGGGGGGGGGCCAACATGTGCATCGCTATACAAAACGTATAAAAAGGAATATCAAATCTTCTCATTTTGTAGGGGTTTTGTGAGTCTGTCAGGTTTGGGTTTGAAATAGCATTTTAGATGCGTATGCGCTTTTCTGTCTGTTGGTTGGTTCCTTAGTCTTTCACACTTGTTTGAAATAGCATTTTCGTTGCTAAATGTACGGATTGAATGCGTCTTAAGAATATGCATTCTTGTTTAAGCACCAAAGCGCATACTTGCACTTATTTTGAACTCGACGAATACCCGTGCCAGGACGGATAAAATTAGTTCCTTGAACAGAACAGTTTTGCAACACTTTACTATGTCTACTTATGAAGATTAAAAGCAAGATATAATAATGCTCCTAAACCTACAACCTAAACAATACATGGCATGATTTGATTCTAGAAAATGTTTTAAATTTAAGGCTTAAGCTTAAAGAGTCTTTAGAAGAAATTAAAATTGAGGGAATCTTGCTTAATTTGTATCTAATGACTATGGATCAAAATCAATGTAAATCTGGTATACTTGAATTTTTAAATGAAAGATTGTGCCCATATCATGTCCTCTAAAAACCCTTTAAAATACTCCAAAGAAACTGAAATTTCGGGAATATTTATTAATTGATGTCTAAGTACCTATTATTAAAATTTAACAAAAATCGAAGGTATCTGAGATTTCATGAAGAACTTCCACACCCTTTTTATCTCCCTTGTATTAGCCTACATTTGGACCCCTTACGCCTTGCAGCTGTGTTCCAAAATTCATAATGATCGGTAATCAGTTTAGGAGTGAATCCTATACATACAAATATAGAAACATAGCTAACTTTATAAAGAAAAATTAGCTGTACTTAACGGGTGTTTCCCAGGATTCAGTGTTTTTTTTTTTTGTTTTTTTTTATTTGGTTGCACATTTTAAAACTTACAATAGACAACTCTTATTATATTCTTCAATTTAAAATTAAAATGAGTTATCCCCCTTGCTGTTTTTTTATTTTTAGGTGATTATTTAAAAATGTTTCATATTAGCAGTCAGCTGGACTGAGTAAGTTTAAAAATAAATTGTAGCAAAGAATGTTATATTATCAATAACACGTTACAAATGAAAATTGGCTAATGAGAAGCAAAGTTTCGTTTGTTAGCTTAAAAACTATTTGGGTATGACTTTGAAAATCCGACAAGAGAACTTTATATGTTAGATTTACTTAACACAAAGTTTTAAAAAATATATATGAAAACAATGAAATAAGCAAGTTCATGGGTTTAGTTTTTGAATGAACTTTTAATAAGATTATCAGAAATCGCAGATATATATTGAAGGAATGTATATTTTAATACATAATCTGTATGTTGTTGAATCCTTTTGACAGCTGAATAAGAAGTCAGAATAAATCTGTAAATAATAAAGTAAATCCGCCCATATATGGAGTATTGTTGTCACATCTGGGCTGGTGACTCATCCACTAGTCTCTCCCTCTTAGACAAGGTCCAAAAAAGAACTTAATAGGTTCCTCACTATCCACCAACCTCCAGCTCCTGTCCCATCGCCGCAATGTTGCATCCTTGTACTTGTTTTACAAATCCTTTAATGGAGTGTGCTCCGATGAACTAGCTGCTCTAGTGCCCTCTCGACGCAAATACACTAGAACAACCCGACAATCAGCTATGTCCCATCCATTCACTGTGAAGGTCCCCAGATGCCGGAGAGCCTTCTACTCCAGCAGCTTCTTTCCCGTGCTCCCCGTTTCCCCGATTTTTTCCGACATGCAGAGGTTTAAAACTAATGTAAACATATCGCTGCACAGCTCTCAATTTGGGATGACACCCAAAACCTACTCTCTAATTCTCAGTAGCCCCTTACGTCTACAGTGGCGACCTGCCTTGTTTGGGGTGAAATATTTTTTTTTTAAAATAAATAAAAAAAAATATGCTTAACACAGCAATTTCATCTATTAATTTGAAAAGATTTTTTAAATTTTTTTTTTTATTTTGACAAAAAAATTAACATTCTTTGTATTTCGGAATCTTTTAGATGAGGCTTGATAATTTGAATTATTTGGATCATTCGGACTACTATTTTCATATTTGGGTGGGGGTGGGGGGTGGGGGGCTAATAATCATAACTTTCAAGTTATTTACCCGCCTCCCCACAAAAGTATATATGACGCAATGTCAGATTAAAGTAGGGCAAAAATATGACTCCAGCTTTCTCAACATTTTATTGACATTTTATGGACGTGAAATCAATCAAGAATCGATCGTGATCCTTGACCTTGCTGTTGTATAAATTCAATACATGTCTCTAATGACATTTGCATCTATTGTAACCATTCTAACATTTCAACTCTGTACGAGAAATTGCACATACCTTCTGTCACTCTTAGTTGAATTATTCTTTCTTCAATTGACTTTTTTGAAAAAAAGTAAAAATTCACAACATCTACTGGTCATGAAAAATTTTTGAAATGAGGATTGATAATTTGGATTCTTCAGATTACGATTCTCGTGTTCGTTGTTATTTTTAGACTATTTCGGCTGATGTAACCTCCGACCTTTTTCAGGAACATCTTTTTAATGAGTTCAGTTTGAAATTCCGTATAGGTTCCCAAGTTCGATATAAAGATTCATAAGTTTTAAAATATGTTCCTGAAGCAGGCCGGAGATTGCATTGCCCGAAACATTATGAAAATAACAACCAAGATAATATATATACTTAGTATATGTTATTAATTTGGTAAACGTAGTAAGAATATTACCTGATATTTGAAACCAAGAAAGCCGTTTTAATGTGTGCATTCTTTGTGCTTTCAGCTCCATCCATATCTTTCCCTTGTGTACGTTTATACTCGCGGGGTGTGCGCCCTAAATCTCTTAGAAAACAAAGATGTGAAAATCTGATGGTTTCGTTAAGTCGAAAGGGCGATGCAATTACTGAATCCTCTGGAATGTTTTGGCTTGTTAGGGTGTGGCTCAAAGAGATTGTTGTTGACACTAGCTGAAATAAGAGAAGAAACGAGATATACAAAACGAATCTGAATTCTCTTCTATAAACAGACTCTTCAGCTGGTATTTATTTGAAACTTGGTCAAATTTCTTAGCGAAGTTGCAATCATTTTGCCATTTCCAGGATGCAGACATGTAATTTCTCTTTGTTATAGAAACATGTCTTGGCTATGGAATTTTATTTTTTCAATTAAAGATATGGGGTGACCCAGAAAAAATAAGTCATGGTGTCATTAATAAAATTCACAACCCTTTCTGCAATCCAACCATATTTGGAACAAATATACTTAAGTCTAAATTTTTTCAGGACATTGGACGGAGGATTTCAACGTCTAGGTACGAGCCCCGTGAGTCAGCCTGATTGTTCCAACGCATCTCCCTGGCTATCGTTCATGGCAACGCTATGTCAGTAACGACGGCGTCACTTCCGTTCTAATCGTCATCTGTTGACTCTCTCTTTCTTTCTCTCCCCCTCTCTATCTACCTATGTCTGTAATCTGTCTCTTTGCTTCTCTTTCTCTCACACACTTATGTGAACCAAATTTAATTTTTTTAAATCTATATGATGGTAAAAAAAAAAAATTTAATTTAGAAAAAAAAACTTAAAAAATTAAAAAAAAACAACTTAAGTCTATCTATGTCTTACTTTTCCACCAAGTTTTAGTCATGAATGTCCAACAGTCTTTGTTTTATCGCTATTCAATGATATGTGGAGACACTTGGGTGATAATCTCATCAGTAGAAGTTGTGATCCTGAATGGACTTCACACTCACCAAACAATACCCCCCACCTCCTGCCCCGGAGGATTTTTATCTCTGAGGTTATCTCAACGATAATGTCTAACAAAACAATCCCCAGACTATTCCTGACCTGAAGAGGGCCATCACAGCCCATATCAGGGTAATGCCAAGAGAGGACAATTTTTCACATCGTATCCAGGTGTGCTTAACATTGGACAGTGATAAAACAAACGTAATACTGCTACACAAATCTCTGGCTACTAATTTAATAGATTTTTTTTTTCGTTATTAACCAGTAAAAAAGAGGGAAAGGAAGTCTTGTTTTGTCCTTTTCGTTTTCTTTCTTTCGTTGCCTTTGGCTGAGTGACATCTGACTCTAAAGAGAGAGAGAGAGAGAGAGAGAGATAAGAGGAAGGAAGAAATGAATCTGATTTATGTATAGCATCACTATTTCATACTTAACTCTGTGGGTCAGTCGGTTATTACACTGTACTTAGACAGTTTGAGTTCGAACCTCATATGAGGCATAATTATTTTTACTTTGATTTTGTCTTCAAATGAATTTAGACATTTCACATAACAATATTAAGCAGATTTGGTTTTAGTTTCTTCTGTAATTTACGGAAATTAGAACCCTGTACGATGCCGGGTAGCCCTGCCATTTAATAATATTCTTCAAATCAATTTTATTGAATTATTCTTTTCAGTCATTCAATGAATCAATAGATTATTTGATTAAAGATCTAATTTCGAATGTTGTTCATTGATAGAAACCTGAATTTAAAATTTCTGCATCTATGACTTTTAATGTTGCGGGGAATAATTTCTATCTATTTAGGGTAAAAAAAAATGTTCTATATTGATGTGTTAATCTGCATTTAGCTATGGAAAATGTTATTCCAAACGTAGGTGTGACAGACGGACAAAAATGCTATTCCAAACGTAGGCGTGACAGACGGACAAAAATGCTATTCCAAACGTAGGCGTGACAGACGGACAAAAATGCTATTCCAAATGTAGGTGTGACAGACGGACAAAAATGCTATTCCAAATGTATGCGTGACAGACGGACAAAAATGTTATTCCAAACGTAGGCGGTACAGACGGACAAAAATGCTATTCCAAATGTAGGCGTGACAGACGGACAAAAATGCTATTCCAAACGTAGGCGTGACAGACGGACAAAAATGCTATTCCAAACGTAGGCGTGACAGACGGACAAAAATGCTATTCCAAACGTAGGCGTGACAGACGGACAAAAATTCTATTCCAAACGTAGGCGGTACAGACGGACAAAAATGCTATTCCAAATGTAGGCGTGACAGACGGACAAAAATGCTATTCCAAACGTAGGCGTGACAGACGGACAAAAATGCTATTCCAAATGTAGGCGTGACAGACAAACAAAAATGCTATTCCAAACATAGGCGTGACAGACGGACAAAAATGCTATTCCAAATGTAGGCGTGACAGACGGACAAAAATGCTATTCCAAATGTAGGCGGTACAGACCGACAAAATGCTTTTTTAAACTTAAGCATGACAGACCGAACATTCTTTATAGAAATAGTTGGACGCCACTAAAGTAAGATGTTTCCATTCAATCTGTATGTTTAGCAAAAAAAAAAAGTTATTTCAAACTGAAATGTGTTTAACAGACAGAGCCTCTTATCAAATTATGTGGATGCATGCATCGAGCAAAAAAAATGTATGCACTTGAAATTAAAAAAAGGAGCATCTTTTACATTCTGCATTCCATTTGTGAAAACAATTATGTTCAAGTTATATTAATATTGCGATCTGTTCATGCAACTAACCTTCATGCGTAAACAGAAAAGTAAGAATTGGTATTGCTAATTAACTTATTAATTAATTTCTCTTTGTAGTATATATTTTTTTTATTTACTCTGAGATTTCCAACTTGACAGGCTTTAATTTTTGTATAACTGTTAGCAGGTTGTTTTTGAGAAAGCATTCATTGGAATTATCCATTCCGTATATTCCTTGATTAAGTATTTTGTCCAGAACAATAACTCGACTAGTTCAACCAATTGGAAACTGATAATTCTGTTAGAGAAAATGAACTCGCATACTTTGGTTTGATTGGAATCTTTACATCACGCAGAGGAAGCCGTGCAGAAAAGATAAATTGGTCTTGGTCGCAATTCTTAATTAGATATTCATTTAGAAAAAGAAATCATTTCTAACAAAGCATTCATATTAAATAAGATTTCAAGGAAGATGTATGACCTTCTTTTATTGCACTCCAGATTTCTTTCTTTTTTCTTTTTTTTTTTTTATCTCCAGATGAAGATTAAGAAGGGCCTACCCTTTCATTAAACAGAAATCCATAAATATCAAAGAAAGCCGTTAAAAACAAAATGTCTCGGGCAGATCTACTTACTGCTATTGTAGAAATATTTTAATTAAGTTAATTCTACCTGAAGCCAACTTGCGGATTTTCACGACTTTCTATCTTGGAGATAGTCAGCTGGAAAAAAAATCTGACTGTAGAATCAGTTTAAAAAAAAAAAAAACTACTCTGACTGAAAAATTGTCAGTTTCTCATCCTCATCCTCTGCTAAAAACATCTGATGCTTAGAAAGACAATTTCAAATTTCTTGAACCTATAAAATTAACACTTATAATGTTTTGAGATTTTTTTTTCATCAAACTTGGGTCCGTTTGTACTCCTGACATGTTCTGTCAATTTCACTTGATGAACCTGCCTTTGGCTTTGATGACGACCTAGGAACTGGCTATAGGCTTTCATCACTATTTCCTGTACTTAAGCTATGGTAATCCTGGTCTTTAGCTCGTCCTTCATGTTGCAGTCGGATTTGTTGGTGTCTTATCCTTCCACACAAAGAAGTAAAGAGGGTTGTAGTCAGACGAGTTGGGTAGCCAGATATTAGGTAAAGTGTGGTCGACAACGTTCTCTGATGACCAGGCCTGGCTCTTTCAAATCTTGCTGCAACATGTGCAGCCTAGCTGCAGCTATCTGTGAGATCTAAGATTTCATTCATTACCTCGCTGGAGCCATCGGTGTTCACCCTGAGATTTTCAGGGAAGAAGTGGAGTGATCTGACATCACTTTCATTGCTGACAACACCGTTTTGCGTTTTTCTCTCTGATGTCGTCTGGTAGTTGAATCCTGAATCTTTTGCTTCCTTTCTGACCTTCTCTAGCATCCTCCTACTTATGTTGAGGAATTCTAAAATCTCCTTATTTTTCCTTCTGGTGCGAATTCCAGGGAGAACAGTGTCTCTTCTACAAATATGTACATTCAAAATTGTCCGTAATCAATTTTACTGAAAACAAATTTCAAAAATAGAATGGAAATTTAGTCAGTGTTTACATGAAGACAAAACTGACAATGAAAGTAAAATTAAAAATATGTATAAAATTAGCAGTTGAAAATTGCAAACAAGTATCATTGGCACACTGTATATACTTAGTATATTTTGGAAACAAGTCATTTTTTATACCAGTGTCATTAAAAACCACAGAAATCTTTTTTTTCTTTTTTTTTTCTTTTATTATTTTGTACATGTTCTTGTTTCTTTGTCCAATGAATATAGAAAAGACTTAATGTTTATATTGTGGGCATTTTAGATCCTTATAGATGATCTCCAAGAGAATTGTTTGCTTTTTTAATTTAATTTGATCACATTAACTATGATACATTTAAATCTGTTAAAATAAGAAAATCATTTAACAATATTAAAATTATTTACATCAATTGCAAAAAAAAAACCACCTACAAATTCTCAAAACTATTAGTATTAAAAACAAAATACCCTAACATTTAATACTGACATAAACATACTAGTTATATTTAATAACTAATCCTAATAACTATATATACTAACTTCCACTCTATATAATAAATCCTTCCATAACATTGATTCCAGTTTTAATAAATAAAAATGCAACACATGACCAGATTAAATTAAAAAGCAAACAATTCTCGTAAATACGATCCATAGAGATCAAAAGCATTTTTGAATTAAACCTGGGGTCTTTTTTGTATTTATTGAACCCAGAAACTTGCATGAAAAACATCAAAGAAAAATCGGTAAAAAAATATTTCAGTGATCTTCAACAACACCTGTCTAATAATATACATATATATATAAAGTAAAGTAAGTTTCTTTATCGTTTCTTTGTCGTTGTTAGTTTTTTATTTCCCTACAAAGTCTATAATTAAATCGGTTTTGATTCAAAGAACTCATCTCCTTTCGACTATTTTCTTTCAAATTAAAATTAATTCCGATCGATTTTACTGTTTTTCATATTTAATCAGATAGTTATTTCGTTGTGGCAAAGACAGACATTGCATGCACTGGTGACAGGCCACAAAATGGTATTGACTTCAAAAGGGTTGAAAAAGAAAATCATACATTTCTATCATTATTTAGTTTTAATAAATATAATATAATTTTATTAGTATACATTTAGTAATATAGACGTACCTAAAAAACTCATCACTTTGGTTTTTCGCAAATTTTATTTTCATTTGCAATCTTGCCTTTTTACTTCCACACACGAAGTGTTCCTATAGATATAGAGGGGTTTAGACTAATAGCAATTAACAGCTTAGGGGATACAGCAGCGTATTTTGATTTATTAGCAGCAACTGCCAATACGCCATGTTTAAAAAAAAAAAGAAATAAAAAAAGGGACACCACTCTATTTGTCCATACAGAGTTACTTTCGATTTGAAGAAAAAATATTTTATAAAAACAGAAAACGGTATAGTTTTAAAAAAGAAAAATGCAAAACAAGTTGCAAGTAAAAACACTACTGGGCAACGTGGGGCGTGTTTGTGTATATATCATCATCCGATTTATTTTTAACAGGCATTAGATTAGTCCTCTATAAGAGGGTGGGACCTGTCTGTTAGTCTTGATCAAAGTCTTCCTCTCCAGGCTCAGCAGTCGCAAGGATCAAAGTATGCAATCCCCAGGGCCGCACGGTCGCGTTTACACAGCTTATTAAAGAGAGCTTTGGTCTTCCAGCCTGCTGACTTAATGTGATGGAGATGTCTCTAATCAAGGAGATCCGGCTGGAGCTTTGCTCGACATGGCCAAGCCATCTCATCCTGCCCATTCCTGTGTGCATGTATGTATATATATATATATATATATATATATATATATATATATATATATATATATAAGGAAAGGTAGTTTGCTTGAAGCATTGTGTGTAATACGTATATAGAGGAGTATTAGAAGGCTATCACAATGCAAGAAATGGAAATATGTCAGCGTTCCATTTCTTGCATTGTGATAGCCTTCTAATACTCCTATATATATATATATATATATATATATATATATATATATATATATATATAAAATAGAATCCTAAATTCCAATAACCACTTCATTTTCAAAAAATCCATGTAACGTTATGGACCGTTTCGTCTACACATGAACAACCAAATATAGATATCTATATCTTAGATTTTTCATACATGTGATTCTTCAGAAGTCTAAAGTTTGTTCCCAGAAATATTAGGAAAAAAAAGAACAAAACAAAAAACAACATTGATATAGGATACCTAAAATACAGTTCCAAACAGGAACGTAGGTCTTTCTAATCTTTTATATAAACAGAGATAGGAATAAAATATGTATAACTTATTTTAATGTTGTGTCGAAAAAATAGCTGTAAGTGAATAAAAAGAATTATAAAGTGAAATAAGAATTATGGCTATTTATTTTTACATGACATTTAAATAAGTTATATATATATATATATATATATATATATATATATATATATATATATATTTTCCTAGCTCTGTTTGTATAAAAGACAATTATTAGAAAGACCTACATTCCGTTTTGGAACTTTATTTTATGTATCCGATATCAATGTGAGTGTTGTTGTTTTTGTCTTTTGTTTTTTCTTATGTTTCTGGGCACAATCTTAAGACTTCTGAAGAGTCACACATATGAAAAATCCAAGATATAGATATCTATATTTGGTTGTTCATGTATAAACGAAACGGTCCATAAAGTTATATGGATTTCTTTAAAAATGAATAAAGAATGTTCATTGGAATTTAGCATTAGATTATTTATATATGCTCAGTTAAAAATTAACATTCATCATGCTTTTATTTTGATAGTTTGACTGTTAATAATCTATATTATCAAGGCGAGTAGAAAGTGGACCTTGGGTTTACTTTCGGCAGCCTCATAACTCTCACTTCCCTTATTTTGTCCTTTAGTCCTCATATTCCATTAGTGATGTTTCTGACAAAGGGAGAAGAATTGCTGTTTTTTGGGTCGGAATCTATCCATCTAACACTTATCGTTGGCTAGTTTTTAATCTTGAAATAGTATTATTTTTTTTAGCTTCTTACATCAAGTAGCTTCATGCCTTGTCTGGAGCGATTTCCATTAAATATATATATATATATGTGTGTGTGTGTGTGTTTTCAGTAAATTTTATTATTCCTAGAATCTTCAATAAAAAGTATGGGTTATTCGGACAACTATTCTCATCTGAGTTGTTATATTCATAACGTTTTGACCGATGTAACCTTCGACCTTCTTCAGGTGCAGCTTTTCGAATTTGGGAATATTTATATTGTAAACCTGAGCGGGTCCTCCTCTCAAAATTCCCAGAACAAAAATGACTATATTTGATTTTAAAACGTTGGAATATGACTGCATTAATGCTTGGAGTGACTATTATAACTTGAGAAATACTTAAAGCTACAAGCATCAGATGGATCGATATTTGTAACCAGATATAATTATTGATTTTACTCAGAAATATTCAATATATATATTTGACCTATGAGATTAATAGAAAAGCATTCTTAAATTCATTGACAACGAAAGGAATTATGTTGAAAATATGTTTTTGTAGAAAATCATGTTGGGTATTTATTTACCTCCTCTTCAGGAGGTTAGGCACAAGGCCAGTTTTTTCTTACTTCCATAAGGTAAGATGTGACCCAAGGTCAGGTCGGGAAAGTGGGACTTGAAAAGCCAGCGCCCGAGAAGGTGAGCACCCTGGCCATTAAAAATTGCCTGGGTAGCCCCGTCGGCATTCCCCGGTATGGGGCGCCTCAGGCAGTAAGCAATAAACTTACTCCTTCCCAAAGAGGGGAGGCAAAGCCTGGGAGGGTGGACCTCCTAGAACTGCACAGGACAAACCCATAGACCGGCGGAATCAAACCCCGAAGGCCAAGACGATACCAGTCTATGGGGTGTAGTATCCGTCGGAACAGATACTACACTTTGATCTTGGCCAAAATCATGTTGGGTATTGATTTACTCCTCTCCAGGAGTTAGGCACAAGGCCAGTTTTTATCTTACTCCCACAAGTAAGATGTGACCCAAGGTCGGGTCGGGAAAGTGGGGTTTAAAAATTGCCTGGGCAGCCCCGTCGGCATTCCCCGGTAGGGGCGCCTCAGGCGATTAGCAATAAACTTACTCCTCCTCAAAGAGGGGAGGCGAAGCCTGGGAGGGTGGACCTCCTAGAACTGCACAGGACAGACCCATAGACCGGCGTAAATCAAGCCCCGAAGGCCAAGACAATATCAGTCTATGGGGTGCAGTATCCATCAGAACAGATACTACACTTTGATCTTAGCCAAAAATCGAAAGAAAACTGAAACAATATTCACTTCTCCTGTGGAATGAATTCTAATTAACGAAAGAATATACGTGGCATTTGCACTGTAAAACAAATGTAATATATTGTCGGTCAAGCAAGAGGGGTTGTAATCTGAAAACAAACCATGTTAAAGGGGTATAGGAAATAAAATTGCACATGACTTTTTAAAGAAAATTCATTAGCTGAAATGTCTTGTCGTTTGACCAATCCTGGTAAGTCAGTTATTTTGCTTTGTCTTTTTTTTTTTTAAGCAAAGCCTTTAATCACTTTCATTAAATTACTAGTAAAGCTACACGGCGTTGCCCGGGGTCCTAATTTCTGTAAATTACATGGATTACAGAAAAAAATAAAACTATGAAGGCGAGTACAAAATAGTTACTCTATTGAATAAATAAACCCGATTGTTTCATCTCCCCCCTTCTCCCTCTCTCTTTTGTCAAATAATCGGTCAGTTAAAAGCAATAAAGAAAGAGAAAGAAAGTGAAAAGGGCATCAAAACTTCCGTCCCTCTTTTTTTCACAGGATAAATATTAAAAAAATTATATTAAATTAATATCCAATGATTTAGGTGACAGTATTAGGACTTCTGACTGTGAGGGTAAGAACTCCTCTGTCTTATGACTAATAAAAAAATATATATATATAAAAATTGAAACATTTTTTTTTTTTTTTTTAAATGACTGACGAAATATTTTTTTTTATATAGCTTATAGTATAAAAAAAAAGAAAAAAAGCTATTAATCACAAAATTACACGGTGGGGGTCTTATTTATCTGAGATTTATATGAATATTAGGATTTATTTAAAAATGCCAAACAGTCAAGATGTAAAATTTACTTTCTTTCTCTCTATAAAATTTGATATTTGAAACCATTTTGCTTGGATGCAGGGATGCTCTTCTTTTCTGGTTCCATGGCGACAGTGTTGCTGTGATTCTCATACAAATCATATTCTCTGCTACATGGAAATGCAATTTAAAGCACTGTCACCATGAAGAAATGGATCCGATGTTTATGAGGTCCGAGTTCAGTTTAACATGTTCAGCTGTTTTTTTTTGTTTTTTTTTTCTTATTTAGTCAATAAATTTTAATACATGACAACTCTTCTACAATGATGAGTTGTCTTCACTATAAACTATGCTGTAATATTGATAAGCAAGTTATTCTGCTTTCTTAAGAGATTGCATTTCAGCACTGATTAAGTAACACGACAAGAAAAAGTAGATTATATACGGCTCACAATTATTATCTACTAGCTATACCTACCCGGCGCTGCCTGGGAGTCTCTGTACTTTTATTTTTATTTTGCATGTTTTTTAAACTGTGCTTTTTTTGTTTTGTTTTTTAATTAACCAAAATATTTTCTATTTTTAAATAGAAATTTCAATGTTAAATTTAATTATCACAGTATTATTATAAAACTATAACTAATTTTATTACTGTAATGTTGTTTTAATCTTTGTTTATAAAATTATTGGATGTAAATAACTTCCAAAACTTTTAATCTTTTCATAGATGAGGAATTGCTAAGAATTTAGCATGTCTCTGAGGGAAGCTATTCTTTGGGAAAAAATCTTTGTTACCTCAGTTTCATTATAATGAATAAAGGAAAAAAAAATATCCACTCTAAATGTTTTCTTAGCTGGAATAAGTATTTTCAGAAAGAAACTTAGGTGAAATTAAATATATTCCTGCGAATAACATAGTGGAAGGGAGAAACGAAAAAATAGGCTAGTTTAAATCAAGTATCGATATGCTATAATATTAATAAGCGAGTTAATCAAGTTATTCTGATTTTGCATACACTTAATTAGTGCTGAAATGCAAGCTCTTATGTAAAATGATTAAAAATGTAGATTATATACCGCTTGCTGTACCTATTTTTGTTTCACTTTTTTTTTTTAATTGTGCTTTTTTTTTGGGGGGGGGGCGTTTTTTCATGCTAGTGTCTTTTTTTGTCTAATACTTAATAAGTAAACTAGTAGAATGTATGGATGGAAGGAGAAAAAAAAGTGATGTGATTATTTGTTCCATATATCGCTTTTTCATTGTTATTAAATAAGCGTTTGAACAATGTATGGATGCATGTAGACGTAAGAATGGGTTCGATGTTATCTCTTGATCTTATTTAACATGTATTTGAAGTATGCTTTCAAGTGTTACAAAGCAAATCAATTTAAAATTAAGACTTAAATATTTAGTGTTTGCTGTAAGTTAAGTAAAAAAAAAAAAAGTATTAGTAGCTCATATCTGTTAATGTAAAAAAAATGTGAGAGATTATTGCAGAAATCTGTACTCATGATTTTCAACTGGTGAATATGGAAAGAATTATGTTATAAAATTAGTATGCAATTATTTGGGTTGTAGGAAGAGTAGTTGAGACCCAGAGAGAGTTATCTTCTCTAACCTCTTCTATGACATTAGTAATGAAAACAATAATTGGTGATCGGATTAAATATAAAAGTTGATAAATTCTGAATGATTTTTATTATTATTTTTTTTTTTTTTTTAGAACATGAACCAATATTTGCCTTATCTTATTACTAAACAGAATTTGTTATCGAACATTTGGTTATACGGCTATATAATTATTTAGATAATACTAAAACTCTGGGGACCATGAATGTTTGTTTTTACATGAATGTTTTAGATGGTGGGAGAAAGGGCTAATGATGAGAAAAATGGTGTGTGGAATGGAATGATGTAAATAATTAAGAAAGAGGGAGGAAAAGAAAAGGTCTATTATGACATTACAATGTATTTTGAAAACCTTGAACCTTTTGAGAATTGGACTTGTTGAAAAGTGAGTGTTTTGTCTATTAGTTCTGTTACAGTTGCTAAAAACATTGCTACTATTGAACCTGTCTAATTTTTTTTACTTTTTTTACTTTTCTTTTTTATCTAAGGTATAATATACCAATGTTGGTTCAACTGGTAATCTAGACTTTGTTGAAAAATCACATTTGTCATAATGATCTAGTTGAACATCAGATCAAAGTTCATGCTGTCTCAGATAACTTTCGACCCACGTTTTTGTGTAATTGTTCAATCGATCCATAGAGAAAGAAAACGTCCAATTATAAACCCAAACTTAATTAGTTTTCATTGTTATAAATATCTCAGAAAAAAATGTGATCCATTGGGTAACCGATTGAACTCTAATTAGATTGACTGAAGAACTCAATCCCCAAACTAAGGAATATTTTAGCATGTATTTTGTGTAATCAAAATATATAGGAAAAATGCCTTAGGGAAACAGTCATCATATCCATCTTATCGTCTTATTTCCCCTGGTCAGAGGTTTGAGATTTTCTGGCAGTCTGCAATCACAGTCTCTAAGCTTGGTGATCTTAAGGATCGATTCTATTCAAATCCAATTGTCTAAGATCCTTGTTGATAATTTACATCCAAGTGTTCTTGGATCGTCCTACTGTTCTCCTGCCTTCCATCTCAAGGTCTCAGCATTTTCTTAGCCAAGAATCTGTAGTAAACAAAAATGTCTATAAATCTCCTGTCGCCATTAATGAGGTCACAAACTTTGGGAGGAATTACTGCTCATACAACACTCGATAAAATTACCAAACCCCAACTCTCTCTCTCTTCCCCCTCTCTCTTCCCCCACTTCTCTTCGCCCTCTCTCTTCCCCCACTTCTCTTCCCCTCTCCTCTCTCTCAGCTGCATAAATCGATCTGCACATTTATTCCGTCATTTTGAAGCCGCTTGGTATTACGCATGCACATTAGTTACCCACGCATAAAAACTTCAACTATAAAAAAATCCACAATTCTAAAGAAACCTTTTTTCCATCTAGCAAACTGTAGCCAATCTCTATTGTCACAGAAGCGCTTCTCTCAACGTGACCAAACAAACTTTGATTAACTCCGCTTTCATCATCATCATCTAATCGTGGTTATGTCAATACGCTATCTCACTCTATCTTTTATCAGACCATGTAGGTCTTCATAGGTGCATTGTGAGTCCTCTGTTAGTTAAACTCGTCAACATTTTTGAGACAAGTCCCATTAAGGGAAGAGATACTTACATATTGGTTCAGCAGAATGTGCTCTGTTTTACTTGTTTTCACAAAAAGCCCAATACAATTTGCCGTTTCTTCAAGACCGCGTAGTAGTGCTCAGCTTTAGTATAATAATAGATATATCTGTTGGGTGTACACGGCAGGTTTCATCGATCTGCTCATGCTGGACCTGGGGCCGAATCGGGTTGATCGAAACAGTGATTCGTGAGCACCCTTTCGTTGCCGAAGACACAGTATCAGAGACTGGTCTAATAATAGATATGAATACTTAACATAGAATAATGGTAATTCATTTTCATGGGTTTGTTGTTTCACATTTAACCTTAAGGTAGATGAATGTAGATATAATTCTTTTGTTGTTGGCATTTTGTTTTGCTTCATTTGAACACTTCAATATATGTGGGTTTTCAACCATTAATTTTGCCCTTCGAAATGTATCGGCATTTTCAATTTCATGGACTACTTATTGCATTGGTGATTTACTAAAATATATTATTCTGCTTTAGTTATCCATTTATTGAATAAACAAAAGTCGTCTGCAACTTAATTGTAAACAGTGTCTCCTGCTTTCTATACATTATTTTGCCACTCTTTTATCATAGCAAAACCCTGTTAATTACACTTTGCTTTGAGGTTTTTTTTGTTGTCATTTTTGTGAAAATAGCAACCAACCAAGATGAGAACAGTCCAAATAATACAAATTATCAATCCTCATCTAAAAAATTCTTAAACAAGATCGTAAGAGTTAAATTTAACGATTCTCAAAAAAAAAAAGAATTAAAGGCCGATTTCTTTTTTCATGCTGGTATGAAAGCAAAGAGGCATTGGATTTTAATTTTTATTCATCTCAATTTATTTTGACTTTAACTTATATAACTACCTTTAAAATCTACAGTTTAATAATTAAAGTATTTTTATTAGATTTTATAAACAGCTTTTTAAAAAAATTAAATTAACTTCCTCGAAAAAAATATTAAATACTTTTTAACTCATTTTAAAAAAAAGTTTAAAACCAACGATCGATTGCCATGATTTTGATATTTCGAAATCAGATTTTCATTAGTAAACAATTTGATTTTCTGAAATTCATTCTGATTGGATTTCAAAAAGAAATGCTTTCAATAACTAACAATGCTACTTGATTACTTGAGAAGGCAATCAAATGGAGTCTTGCCTTTAAATTTAACTTCCAATTTAATTTGATTGAATAAATATGTAAATTTCAATTTAATATATTCAAATAATTAGATTTTAGATTTTTTTTTTTTTTTTTTAATTGGTGAAATTATTTATCTCAAATATTACCTTATTTTTATATGCATGAACTTCCCACTCATGGATTGAACTAAGTAAAAGTTTCCACTTAGTGTAAAGCATTACTCTTCGGAATTAGAATGGAGTTCTCTCGGTAACCAGTAATGTAAACGAATACAAAAAACTAACTTTACCTACTTTTGTGGTGAGTGGAGATGGCTGACTGGTAAGATTGCTGGCTATTGTACAAGCGGTCTGATTTTGAAACTCGGATTGAAACATTCATCCTTATATAGCCACATTTATTTATATATATATATATATATATATAGATAATATAAAGATAAATATTTTATATTAGATCCTATCGTGATAAGATGCTCGATGTTGTAGATAAAGCATTAACATATAGGAAATATCGAAAAAAAAAAATCAAATTGGATAGCTTACAAATTTATTAAATCATCCGGTGTTCAAGCAAGGAATTTAATTATTATATTCTTTGCTTGAACACCTGATGATTCAATAAATTTTTAAACTATCCAATTTGATTTTTTTCATAATTTTAATATTTCCTCTATATATATATATATATATATATACCCTTTCATTATAGGTTCTATCTACTAAAAGTATACTTTTAGTTTCATATTTTATATATATATATATGATTCATTCGTTCTTTCTAACATTTATCATTGAATAAGATAAACATTCTATTTTCTTCAAAATTCTAACAAACCTCAGTAATTTTTCAAAATGTTTTGGATGAGAATTGATAATTTGTATTATTTGGACCCATGATGTAAAGTTTAAAAACGTTGATTAACAATCAGTTCTAAGTGGCAGTCTTCTGGGGTTGAAGGTTCAATCCTTATTGCAGGCAATAATATATAAGAATAACATAAATAATTAATGCTTCTATCCAGTCATGACTGACAGAATGTGGAACATCTACCCGCGTGGATTAAATTAAGTTTTCAGTTAGAAATTCTGTATACGTTCTGAGTTCGAAAAGATGTATCTGAAGAAGGTCGGGTGTTACATCGGCCAAAACGTTGTGATAAATAAGAATCAAGATGAGAATAGTTGTTTGAATAATCTAAAAATATCCAAAACATCAGTAAGTCAAAGTGTAAAATAAAAAAACATTTTCAAAATGAATGTTGTCTTCAACTTTCTTTCTTTTTAGAGCTCTCGACTAATGTTTAGTTATCTCGGGTGTAGAACGTGCATATTGTCCTTCTTAAATATAGAAGATACAAATAAGATACCTTTTTTAACGTTGAAAAGAGAAGATTGCGTGACGTCATACAATTCCAATCATATGTAGACGCGATTGCATAAGTCTGACAGTATTACAGCAAAGAGTTATTTGATAGGATCTTCGCACTGGCATTATTTATCTGATGATTTCAGTTTGCTACCTACAAGCATCTCTAGTTTCTGTTTGCTTTATCAACTAGGAACTTTACTCAAGTCAAGTGTCTGTTTTTTTTTGTTTTTTTTTATTTTGTTTTTTTTTTGTTTTGTTTTTTTACAAAGAGAACATGACTCAAACCAGAAGCCCAAATATAACATGTGCCGCTGAAGTGATGAGACGACATATGGTTTTGCTTTCCTGATAAAAGGATTGTATCCCTAACTGCCTGCTAATCTCATTAGATTGCATATGCACCTTTGGGGAGATAAATGAAAAAAAAAAGAAAAAAAAAAAAAAATTCTTTATTCTACTACAATCACTTTATACTTATAAGTGTGAAATCCGCAGCATGTTAAGAGTAGAAACCCAACATTTATATAAATCAGATTTACAGAAGACACTCATAAGCTATAATCTTATACATTTTCTCCAGCTCTCCCTAACACTAGCCCAGTTTAATTAAACTAAACCAGCAGTCACAATCGCATATACGAATACTCACAATATTCTACCTTACTCTTTATCATTCGTTCCTTTTTACTAAAATACTAAAAACCGATAATAAAAATAAACGAATTGACTGTAGTCGAGGGTGACCTGAAGGCTCCTTTTTCATTGGCTACTACACCAAGATGTTGGAGAGGATGCCACTCTTTTCTCTGGATTACTCACTTACCCTTGATCCTCACCTTGTAATGCTGAATGTTTAGCAAGGGAGCATCTAGAACCATTTTTTTTATGTCTTTGGTATGACTCAACTAAGCCCAGTTTCTCGGCCCATTAGCGAACACTCTAATATTAGATAGTTTGAAAGTGCAGTCTTCAGTTTTCTAGAAGGGGTTTGTCTGTACATGAAAATATATTATCGCCCCCCCCCCCAATTCTACCTAATCAAACTATTTACGGTTCTGCTAATTTGCTCCATCCTTTAATTCTCCCAGCACTTCATAGAATTCACCATATCCCTTGATATCTACAATGCTTTGCAACTTTCAACGTTCCTAATACTTTCACCTTCAATGCCTGTAATATTTTTAATCTTTACTGTTATCTCCCTTGTATTGAGATATAAGAGTTCTATTCCTTTGTGATGAGTTTTCAGTCATCTCCCTTACTTGTTATTGGCTGGGAAAACAAAGATGTCGGTTTGGACAAACGGACGTGTGTCCATGACTGGATTTATTTAATGAGTAAACTAACAGTATCTACTCTGTGTTTCACTTTTAAAAATTTATATAAAGAAGAATTAAAAGTTTAGTTCTAAGGGTGATAACTCTTATTATACTAGTGTACATCCTCTGTCAAAAATGACTGGAAAAAAAAATGCTTCATCAATGTTAGCACTTGCTATTTATCTAGATATATTACTAAAATATTTATTTAAAATCATAGAATTAAGTTAGTAATTTAATTTTTCATATATAAATAATAATTTCTGATGACTGAAAGAAAAAAAAACACTTAGCTTTTTATTATAAAGTGAAGAATTTTTTTCCGAATTCACTTCAGATGTCGTAAGTCTGAGGTGGTTATTTGACTTGCTATTTGCTTTCTCACTTTCCCTAACCACTTGAAATAGTTTCGTCCGGGGACTAGAAAAAGGCATGTGTTTTATTCTGTAACTTTTACATGATGGGATAGAATTACATATTTATTTATGCATAAATAAATGCATATTAGTCTTTATTATAAAGGGAAGGATTTTTCAATTAAAAATGAGTTATTCCCCTTGCTGCTTTTTAGTTTTCGTTGATTAGCTAAATATTTTTATATTATCAGTTGTCTAGGCCGGACTAAGTAATTATTTTAATAAACTGTAGCGAAGTACGTTATTATATTGCTAATAACATGGTACAATAATAACAAATGAAATTTGGTTTGTAAGAAGCAAAGTTTGATGTATCAGCTTAAAGGCTATCTGGGTTTGACTTTGAAAATTCGACAAGATAACTTTATGTGAGATAACTTATCCCCAACATATCATTTTGTTACTAATAAATACTTTGTTTCAGCATTAAGTCACCATAAAAACAAAACATTGTTTTTCTCTTTGTTCATTCTTATGCTGTTGGTTTCTTCAAAACACTTATTTTTTCCTTTTATTTTGAACCTCTATACTCGCATTATCGCTTGCAAGGTTTAGTATGATTAAGCCAGGTGTGTGTTTAGGAGGGATGGAGAAATTTATTTGGGCCATTCGTAGCTATAAAAGTCTGATTTTCATAAATGGTTCGGTCAAAGAATGTCTTCAGAAGATGCAAGCAAATTAGTTTTAACGGAGAAAGTTTCTCCACAAAAAGTGGGTAGACCTCAAAGAAATTGGAAACAATTGGTGATTGAAGGCATGG
Source organism: Sepiola atlantica (assembly GCA_963556195.1). NCBI lineage: Eukaryota > Metazoa > Mollusca > Cephalopoda > Sepiida > Sepiolidae > Sepiola > Sepiola atlantica. Next base: position 60,589,398 of record OY744533.1, on the reverse strand, counting down.
GACAGTTGGAATTGACAAATCAAGACGTGAATGATAGAAAATTGTGGCGACAACAAATGAAGAAGTCTAAACCTATCAAGGGAAAAATGACTTAAAAACGTTAAGAAAAGACATGCTTGTAGAAAATTGACTTACTTGCATACTCCAGAGAGATTTGTCACCTGCTTGAAAACAAAATTTTGCCATTTATCACAGTCTTGGGCAAGTCTTTCAGCTATCAGGAGCAGCATGCCAGTCTCAACCCTTATCTGGTTGGCCCATCTCTTTGGTGGTCATCCTTTTGATTTTTTTTGTCATGAAATCTTTTTGATATGATTTTGTTTACATGTCCAAACTGTATTAGTCCTATCTTTTTTTTTTTTTTTTTTTTTCTTTCCAAATAACGTTGTTGATGGATCTGTTAATATTAAGCCTCTTTCTGGTATCTATATTTCTTAGTCTATCTCGCAAAGTTGTAGGGGATATTAAAGTTTAAAAAAGAAAATGCCAGAAATTATAAAATGCATTGTCGTTTTTTTTAATCTCACTTAATTTTTTTATAAGACCATATGTCAGTCTCCTCTCGACAATCGCCGCCCCCCAACACCGTGTGTGATTTAGTTTTCTTCTTCTTCGTCTTTCGTTCTGGCCCTGTCATCTCTCTTTCGCATTCGTGATCGCTGAGAACGCGTGCACTGGTTTACAAATATAAAAAAATAAAAGCAACAGACTCATAAGAGTAAACACAAACTCAAATACATTGTGTATAAGCCAGTTGTTCTCTGGATGTGTATGAATGATACTGTCGCAGAAAGCCCCCCCCCCCTCCCAAACATTAACGTCCACATCTTAGTAAAGTACCAGTATATTGGCTAAAACCCAACTGAGATAATTTGTCTGTCGAGGCATCATTGCCGTCTGGTAGATAAGCTCATCTCATCACCTGCTCGTCTACCCTGAGCTGCTCTCACCAGACTTTGACTCCAATCTGATCGTGTCCTCTTTGAGCCGCAAACTGCAGGAAACTCCTCAATATATTGGCCTCAACCGGAAATCCTAAAACCAGTCTTTTATCTTAGTCGCTGCTCTTGCCTGAACAATAGAAACTGACTACTTCCACACCACTCACTCTCGACTGCTCCCAACCGACAATTTATTCTACTGCCTTTGTGCGCCATTTCCTAATATTGTCTGGGGTTCACTCTGGAGATGGGGGCGGGCCATCCATAGTATTACATTTTTACAATTCAAAATTCGTAGAGGTGTTGCAGTCGGCAGACACATATGTTCAGTTCTGTATCAGATGCTGACTTAATTTGCGGCAATGGAGCTTAAATCTAATTATAAAGAAAATATATATTCTTTCATGACACGTTATTTTAAATAGTAAATCAATCTAAAACAAGGCTTTGAAATAAATATGAAGCCAGTTCAAAATGCACATCTGTACGTTATTATTTTAATTTTTTGTCTTGTCTCATGCTGAGGTTAGACGTTTCATGAATGACTCAACTTCTCCTGTCTGTTGCCATTTCGCTTGTGCCGTCCACCAGGATCAGGTCATCATCAGCTGATTCCATCCGTGTCTTAAGGAGCCTACTACATGGCTTTGGACCATCGACATCAATGTGGGATACACTTTGGCGCATTGTGGATGATGTGACCATACTAGTTGAGACGTTGTGCGACATACTTTCTCATGACGGCCTCTAGAATGAGACTGGCAATTTTCTCCATCCAGTGTGTTGCAGCCAGGATTGTGTTTCGACATTTCATTGTCGCCCACGTCTCACAGATATACAAGAGTACAGGTCAGACGTGTGTTATATTCAATATTTTTTATTTACTTGTTAATGCTGTTCTTGACATGCTAATGACATATCCATCCATATTCTCACGTGCGTATTCTGACATATGATTGATGAAATAACTTTATTTGGGAACTAGATTTTTTAATCTAGATTAAATTTTGCGATTGTAATATTCATTCAGTTGTAAATATTTTAGA
>OY744533.1:60557411-60582411 GCA_963556195.1 Sepiola atlantica | reverse complement strand
GTTTAGCCATTAAATTATTAATTGAACCACAAAAGTTATAAAACTATAACTAATTTTGTAAATCTATGGTCATCTTACTATTATTAATAAAATTATTGGATGTAAAAAGCTTCCAAAACTGTCAATCTATTAATACATGCTAATTTGCTAAGAATCGTAAAAGTAGAAATGACTTTCTATTCGATATATCAAATGTTTCCAAATTTCTTTAAAATTTCAAAGTGCCATTAAGTAATTACATATTTTTTTTAACTATAAACAAAAGATTAATGTTAGAATTCTTTATGAAAACACCAAAATGCATTCTGGTAGATTTTGTAATTAAAATATTTGCATTTTTCTTTATTTCAATAAAAAATCAATTGATAGTAAATATAAATAAAACTAATGTGTAAGTCATGTAGAGGAGAGAAACACATTTTGATTATAGAATTTCAAATTCACTTCGCTACTCTTGTTTTTACTTGTAAAATCAATCAATAAAATGGTTGACTTTCTTGAGTAGATTTATTGTCATTTTAGAAAGGGAAGAGTTTTCTATGACTTCCTGGTCTTAATGCTTAATATTATTATTATTATTATATTTTACTAAAACATGGTTTTAAATAAAAATAATGAGTCTTGGAGCAATGAAACTCTTTTCACCGTACATTAGGACATGACTCAGTTTTAATGCTCTCAAATCATTTTCTAATGTGATTTATTTAGTATTTTGAAGCAAAACTATTCCCTGTAAAACATTTACAGTAAAAACTCATCTAGCTACAACCACTGTAAAGATTTTCCTTTCTTCCTCTGTGTACCTAAAACTAAAGCGAATTTCCATGAACAAAGATTCTTTCCAAGAACTTCTCATCTATGGAATACAATACCGCGGGGCTGCTTCCCAGCTGACATGATCGTTTTCAAGCCCAATGTTAACAAGTTCTTGTCGAGCCATCCACCTAAATAATCAAATTTTGACCATTTCATCCATTTTCAATCCTCTCAAGATGTTGTTCATCGCCAACTGACAATCTCATTAACCCTTATCCTTGAGTGGCTGTTGGGCCTTGATCAGAGGTGACACATGAAAATAGAAATTATTGTAACAGTTACTTCTCCAAAGACAGTCAAATTTCATTGTTTCCTAGAAAAGTGAATATTAGCAAGCAAAATGAGAAAATAACGCGATTGAATATTACCTTTTTTTTTTCAACAGATAGAAATTAATAAAATACCATAAAAAAAAGAAGATAATTTTAACGTTAACTGATCACCAAGTTCTTGACCACGTATCGTAGAACACGACGATTAACCATTATTTCTTATTTCCAAATCAACTAGCATCTTTAAAATAAAAGAAAGTTATAGATTAAAGAAGCTACTTAATATTCTTCGCACAGGTTCCTAAGGTTCTTTAATGTCTACATCGCTCTGGATACATTTTGATTTTATATTTAGTAATATTTTGTTTTTTTAATTTTTTTGTTTTTTCTTTATTTACATTATCAGACAGAAAAAATTATTCACTCTTTTATTTCTTATTATTTTGTAAGACTAAAATAAAAGAAAGTTATTAAAAAAGTAAAAAAAAATATTTGTGGAACTACAAAGTGTGTTGATTTTGAAACAATCATAATTAATTATACATGTTGTTATTATTGCTGTTTCAATACTGTAAGAAAAGCTAGGCATGACCGTGAGTTACCTTTTTAAAAAAAATCAAGTTCTTCTAATTTAGTTCGACCCATGACAAAAACGAACTGGAAGTGAGTTTGTCATTGAATAAGAAGATAAAATATGTTTAGTGAAGCGGAATTAGGATCTAGTAGTGACTTGTAATGTTATTGTATGTTACGATATTGCAATTATATTGATACTGCTCAGAAGTCAGTTACTTTCATTAAAAAAAAAAAAAACTTTTTCCTTAAAGGCGAACTATTGTCACATATTTTGGCACACGCACATGCAAACAATACATGTAGAACATGCGCGCATAAATATGTACACATTCGTCGTTCAAATGAAAATGTTTTTGTATCTTAATAGTTGGTATGGTGAAAGTTATGTTAAATAAGTAAATGAAGGAAATTGGTATTTAATATTGTAATATTAGTGTATTTGTACGAATAATCATAGAACGATGTATCAATTTAAATGGATCTAAGTATTTGAATAAGTACATACCAGCCATTTGCAAAAATGCTGACATATCTGTCTCTCTTGATGAAGACTGTTTTGAATCAAAATCAGTTCAGCAGAAAATAAATATTAGTATATTTGCTGAGAATGGTGAAATACATTACAAAAAGCGTAATTTGTAAAGTAATTTAAAGAAAATTTATTTAGCAAATCAGAGTATCATTTTGGAAGTATTATTTTAGAAGATAATTTAATTATTAAGGTATGATTTGATTTTATGCTGCCCGACACCGGCACCTCAGAAATTTGTCTCCACCCTGAGAGGTTTCTTAACCCGGAATAAGTAGTTTCTTAGAAAACTGAAGCGAAATAAAACATTTGTTCCAATAACATAGTGGGGGGATAGGCTACTCTGAATCAAGTATCGATATATCAGACGGATTGCTATTTGGGTCTTACTTTAAAAGTCCAACTGAATTAAATTTATGTTAGGTATATTATTTAGTGTTTTGATTTTGAAGAGAAATAACACTTTTCAAAGCTTTGTGAATTCAACGTTTTTTGTTTGTTTTGATGAACAGAATTTAATAAATTTCATTAAAAAAAATTTTTTAAGTGATATACAAAGATAATGCGTCTGTGAAGTAGCCGACACTTAACTCTTATTTCTTCTCTTGAAATGTTAAAAGGTCCGATTTAGTCTCCTATTCCTAAAGCGACGGCTTTATTGCTCCGACTTCAACTCCAGTTCTGATTTCAACCATATCTGAGTGGATGAGGGAGGAGTAGATTTGTTCATATTTCTCAAGAATGTTAGTGCATTGACTCAGCTCAGCCCCCCCCCCCCCCGTCCAGAATATTTATTGGCATTCTTGAATCAGTGATGAAAAGTGGATATTCTACAAGAATACATGATGCAGTCAATGGCTCAGTGGAGGCAAACCAGCTAGAATACCACCCATAAAGAACAGTATTATAATTTGATAGTATTGCATTTGTGTGCTTTCTTCAGAATTGCTACGAATCAATGAAATTTATCGGCAGTTAAAGCATTCAAATGCACTGCTTTGAATGAATTCGGACTTGATTCAATTACAAACGCCTAGTGTTCAATCATGATATTATTCAACCGTGTACAACAAATGTTCGCATTTTGTTAAATAGTAATGAGTCATCACTCACCAAGACCAAAAGCCACTCGAGGACAATAGTTAATGAGATTGCCAGTTGGATGATGATGATGAACAATACTATGAGAGGATTGAAAACGATTAATGAAATGGACAAACTGATTACTTAAGAGGACAGCACTCAAGTATTTGTTGATATTGGACTTGAAGACCACCATGTTGAAGTCTGCAGGGAAGCAGTCCTGTGGCAAAGTGTTCCACAGATGGTAAGTTCTTAGAAAGAAACTCTGCTCTTGGACATTCCATTTGGTTTTAGGTACACAGAGGAAAAAAACAAAGTAATTTGCAGTGGTTGTAGCTAGACGAGTTCTTGCTGTGAATGTTTAACAGGGAGAACCCAGAGATTTGAGCTCAGTCGAGCACTTTCCATCGAAATAACGATCGTGTAGAGAAGAGATCATCCCCCATGCAGATGATTTTGTGCTCTGTGCGATACCTCTCCAGATATGGCAACAGTAGTCCATCTAAATGTGGAAAAGATTGAACATTTTTATGAAGAAAAACATTCACTCATTTCATTGTCCAAATCTGATTCTTCTTACCACCAGTCGAGTTTACAAGACCATCTTGATGAACAAGTTCTTAAAACATAAAATGGTAGAAACTATTTCTACATTCTAAACAGGAAGCCTTTTACAAAAGTGATGTGAATTGTTCAAAATATGTTTTCTACATTCTTAACAGGAAGCCTTTTTACAAAAGTGATGTGAATTGTTCAAAATATGTTTTCTACATTCTAAACAGGAAGCCTTTTACAAAAGTGATGTGAATTGTTCAAAATATGTTATCTATAACTAGCTAATGTACTTTGTTGCAGATGTAGGGAGACTAATTTGTTAGTTTTTTTCCCCCAATTTATAAGTGAAAACGACACAATTTTTTCAACAAAGAAATTTGAACAAGAAAAATGGCCATTTCAATAAGTCATTTTGAGAAATATGTATCGGTTAACGTTATTAAATTAATAGTTTTTAAAAACAATACATGACATAACAATAAATACATAAATCATGATTTTATTTTTTTAAAACCAGTTCTTTTGAACTAATATCCAATGTTAATAGCATTTCAAGATAGATAACTTGTGCCATTACTAACCAGCAGAGTGTTACAATTGTAAACCAAGGGTAGAGTCTATCAGCCATGTGTAAGCAGTATGATAATATATGGAAGTGAAACCTGGCTAGTAAGGGTTGAGGACATACGTTGCATGAAGAGAAATGATATGATGGATATGTAATGTAAGTCTTAATGATAGGCTTAGTTCTGACGACCTCAGAAGATAAAATCTGGACAGTATAGGGAGATGTGTACAGAAGAGTAGACTTTGATGGCATGGCCACATTGAAAGAATGGATGAGTATTTTTGGGTTAGTAGATGTAAAACAGTTGAAGTAGTAGGTTCAGTTCACAGGGGAAGGGCAAGATAAACATGGAAGGAAGTGATAAAAATGGACTTGAGAGAAAGAGGGATAAATAAAGACCTGTCTAGAAATAGGTTACTTTGGAAGTCAATTTCTTAAAGCCGTCCAACGCATACCAGTATGTAGAATGGACGTTAAATCAAATATTATGATAGGATTCCCATTGTTTTCTCTAGTAAATGTTTGATCCAAATACACAACAGGATTTCCCAGCCTTTGGGTTGGGATCAAAGGGTAGTATCTGACATGTCCTCGGTCAGAAGAGAAGAAATCCTTGAGTGGGGCAAGTGTTATTTTGTTTGTTTTTTACTACCCAGAGTGCCCACATTAAAAGCCGACCTTGTGTCTAATTTTGCCCTCGTGGTGAGGAAAATAAATAGGGACACACAAAAATAAATATATTAATAGTTTATTCAACTATTTCTTCTGTATTTGATCGTGGTATTTATTTAAAGTTGACAATTTATTCAAGTTTCATGAAGTATTAACCGCTACATGCCAGTGAACAGAACTTTGAACACCCAAAATGGCAGATGTTTAAAATGACAAAACAAGAAAGTTGAAAAACGTGTATGGAGTTATTTTTACGTTACAGTACAGGACGTCTTGGAGATGTCATATTTGCGAACACAATGATTTCTCTTTTTATTCGTCTAACCTCAAGCTTAAGACAAAAAATGAAAATAATAAAAATGTAAAAATTGTTTTTTTTTCTTTTTGTTCATCATATCTGAGAGTTCGGTGTGTGTAAAAAAAAAAATAAATAAATAAATAAAAATTTAAAAAACAAAAACAAAAAAAAACCTCCTTTAAAATGATCTTTCCATATGCTTTTATCCTGAAGATAATTTTATTAGATCTTTTAATTAACAAACCCCCTAAACATAAATAATTTTTAACTAATGCAATTTTTCTTTAAAATATTTAAAGAAATGAACTTTAAAATTAAGAGCAATCATTCAATTTATTTTTAAAATATTTTTATTGATTTAAAAAAAAAAATCTTAATGTCAATTTTGTATCATAATTAAAAAAGAAAAGGAAAAAAAATCGAACAATTATTTCACAAAAAGAGCATATTGAAAGAATGGTTAATTTACTGAAGAAATCTGAACCTCTTTGTTTTCTGCTATTTATGTATGCTACCCCCCCCCCCCCACACCCCTCAACATAAAAAAAAACATGCTGAAATAAGGGGTTCAAGAATCCGAACAGGACGAACATTAAGTTTTATTTTTCATAAATCTTTCATCATGGTCAGTTTTTAAGAAGTTAACTGTCAAAAATGAATATAACTGAACCGTAGAAGATTGTATTTCAACAGTTAACCACTTAAATAAGCGAATTATTGAATCACAAATTGACCAACTCCCTATTGAAATGGTAGTATAATTCAACGAGACGTGAAATAATAATTAACCATCACCACAAAAGATAATGAATGGCTTCCTTAAAAAGACTGAGTTTCAGTGTTAGTCATTCTCAAAATCGGTTAAAAATCGGTTTTGGCAGACTTAGAGCAGTGCCCTCCCCCAACTTTTTTTTAATTGATATCGATTAGTTCAAACTTTCAGGTTACCGCAATAAAATGCGGAAAAATGTATTATTTGTAATGTTTCCGGGGGGGGGGGGTTATTGCGTCATTCGAACTTATAGTAAAACGATCCCCTAATGGAATCAACCTAACCATTTTTAGTATAAAAATGTATTTCATTTGCATGAATTTTCACACAGTGTGCAAGGGTGTAAAACTTTAAAATGTGATCCAGATTGTAAATATTCACATCCACGCACATTCCATGTTAAAAACAATGCACAAATAGAATGAAATTACAGATACAATAAAAGCAAAAATGTGAGTAATTATAAAAATAATTTGTTATTGTTAAAAGTATTAAATTGAGGAATTGTTTTTATTTGCACAGTTTTCAACATAAATTCAAAATCTTTACACTTCTAGGCTATGATATTTGTAGAGGAATGAATGTACGTAAAATGTGTATATATGAAACACCAATTACCTTACCAGAAAAATGCTTAGGTGAGAATAGTGTAACGAAGATAGGAAATTGATATGTTGCAATCTGTTTCAATGAAATGGATAGCACTCAGCTAGCTAAAGATTAACTAATTGCAGTTATATTTCATTAAAAAAAAAAACAATATATAAATTTTCAAAATCATAGATAAATATAAATTTCATGAAACATTCAAATCGGTTTTGGTTTCATATGGAAGCAGGTTTTATAAATTTGATCTTGAGCCCTTGTCCTTATTACAAAAATAGTTGTGCGACTCCTAACACCACAAAAGTTAATAAATCTATCAAAATATAACCGGATAATACAATTCTTAGATTTGCATTTTTAAAATGGTTATTTTATTTATTTATTTTTTTAAAAATATTTTCCCATAACATTTTACGTAATGCAGTATTAGATTTTGTACATATCCTTCCAGTTTTAATATTTTTTGTTAATTTTTTTTTTTAATATTTTCCCATAACATTTTACGTAATGCAGTATTAGATTTTGTACATATCCTTCCAGTTTTAATATTTTTTGTTAATTTTTTTTTAGTAGCTCTGTTAAGTCGGCTTCAAAACATTGACATTTTGAATCTGCTGAGATTCATTTGAGCATATTCTCGATAAGAAGTCAGAAGCAAACAGGTGCCACGTCTCATGTCAATTCCATTGTTTCTCGTTGCAATCGATGTTCAATAGAATTGATCGAGTGAGTCGGCTGGTTGCAGCAGGTGAAACGCAGCAATAAGAAATCGGTCATCGCTGCACAATCGCGAGCGTTTTGTTACGGAGGGCATTTTCTTTGAATCGCATCCATTTATACGTGAACACACTTTTGCTTTGAAGAGAGGCATCTTTCATGAACTTTGACATTTGCATATTCTTCAGCGTGTAATTATTGCTTTTTAGTCACATCACATGAAGATGACATAAAATAAAGTCCGTCTTCTCACACTTAGTCGGTATTGGATTTAAAGTCTCCCGCAAGTCACTCTCTACCTGCTATCCATGTAATGTCCTAAAATTGTTGTTTTTGCTCAGTTTCAGTATGTTTAACTATTTGCCATTTCTATGAATATAAAGTAAGGTATGTGTATATGTTTATATATTTGTATGTACTGGATTTACTCCCAAAGTAATTCACCGATTGTTATGAAGTTTGGGACACAGCTGCTACGTATAAAGGTCCTAATGTGGGCTCTATTTAATTTAATTTAGTTTTGTAAAAAGGGGGTAGAAATTGTAAAAATTCACGTACTTCTGATTTTTGTGAAATTTTTAACAATAGGCATTAGACATAAATTAATAAATATTCGTCATATATACTAGTCTCTGGAGTATTTAAAAAAAAATTTCTGGGGGGGGGGGGTATTTGAAAATTAAAATATTTCGGATTTGCATTAAATTTGATCCATAGTCAATAAACACCAATTAAGCAAGATTCTCCGAATTTCAATTTCTTAAATTTTAGACATTTTCTAGAATAAAAATCATATAATGGATGTTTATCAAAATTAGAATAAGGATTCTAGACATAAGATTTAGTATAATTATATCTTGATTTTAATCTTCGTAAAAGTGGTGCAAAACTGTTCTGTTCAGGGAATTGTACCCATCCTGGGATAGGTATTCTTCTCGTTATATGTAAGTGAAGATCTTTTGGGGTTGAGCCTTCAGATTATATAGAACTTCTTCCTTCTCAGGTAATTAGACTTTGCCATGTCCTCTCCCCATGCATTTCATTGATATTATAGTTTTATGTGGTATATTGAACATACATACTTATTCAATTTATATGAATGAAAAACTTTGTATAAATACCAAACGTTTTTTTTAACTTTATCTGTTCATTCAAGCTAACATCTAAAGTTATCCTGTTAGATTTTCAAGTCGGACCCAAATAGCATTTAAGCTGACAAATCAAACTTTGCTTCTAATTAGCAAATTTTCATTTGTTATTGTTGTAACTTGTTATTAGCAATATAATGACTTACTTAGCTACAATTTTTAAAAAAAATGCTTAGTTCGGTCAAGACGACTGTGAATATGAAACATTTAAAAATAATCAGCTAAAACTAAAAATCAGTAAGGGAAATAACTCATTTTAAATTGAAAAATATGATAGTAGTCTACCATAGATTTTTAAATGTTCATACAGATAAAAATTAAAAACTAAAATGACTTCATTGGATTCTGGGAAACAGCGAGAAGTTAAATCGACATAGATTTGACCAATTGTTGTGTTTGTTCCAAATTACAGAATTGATAGTGGGGGGTGGGTGGGGTGGAGTAGAGAGTAGACAAAAAGTTGAAGAGATAGAGGGGGGGGGGCTAAAGAATCAGTGGGAATATGAGGCGCACTTGAATTGTGCACACATAAACACACACTAATGTTGGAGTTTTACAGTTAATATTCAGCACCCTGGCCATGATGTTGCAGGAAGGGGGGGGGGCAGTAAAAACAAAGAAAGTAACATGGTGTTATGAGCAGAGTGAAAAAGTACATAGTAGTGATCTTCATTAAATGTCAAGGAACTTTGGGTCTTCCTGTTAGTAATTTTATAAATAGCAATTAAAACAGCATTGCCTTAACAAACATAAGTCATAGTTTTATAATAAGTTGGTTCGATTAACACTGTAATAATTGAATTTAACTTTGAACATCCTAAAAAAAAAATAATTTGCTAAAATATAAAACCTCAAAAGTGTAACAAAAATGAAAGTAAAAGATTCCCGGGCAATGGCGGCTTGATACAGCTAGTTTATAATATAATTGGGGAAATGTCTGGTGGGCTTTGCATAAACTAAGGTCAAACGAGTTGTTTGTGAAGGTTGTTCAAGCCATGTACAGAAATACTAAGTCATGTTAGAATCAACAGCATTTTTAGTGACAGCTTTAATATTAAAGTAGGAGTAAATGAAGGTTCTGTACTAAGTCTGTTGTTGTTGTTTTTCACTTGTCTTAGAAGTATTGTCTGGGGAGTTTTGTACGGGTTGTCTAGAAGAGATGCTGTATGTTGATGATTTTGTACTTGCCTGTGAAACTATGAAAGGTTTATTTGTTAAAGATTTCAAGAAATGCTATGGAAAGTCAAGGTCTGAGAGTGAATGTTACCAAGAATAAAGTGGTGATCAGTGCTTGTAATATCCGAAAGCCTCCAGAAAGATAAAAATTCTCCTGCTCAGTTTGTGGAATAGAGCATCATGTGCAATTCTATATTTTGTGTTACTTTTAAGCATTGGGTATATATAAGAAGTGCAGTGGAATTGCTGGTAGGTTGAGAGAGAATAAACAGTTTGTGTGCAAGAAGTGTAAGACAATGGAAGTGGATGAGAACTCAGATGTGGAGAAAGTATATTTGAATGTCGAAGCTATTGAGGTTGTTTAGAAGTTTTATCACCTTGGTGGTACCATTGGAGCACAAGGAGGAGAAGGTGCTAGTGTGATTAAGAGTGATGGAGTAAGTTCAAGGAACTTCTGCCATTATTAACTAGCATAGTGTAATCACTGTCGACCGAGGTAAGAGTCTATCAGGCATATGTACATAGTGTGATGATTTATGGAAGTGAAACCTGCCCAGTGAGGGTTGAGGACATGTGTTGCATGGAGAGAAATTGTATGTGAATGATACAATGGATGTGTAATGTGAGTCTTAAAAACAGGTTTAGATCTGATGACCTCAGAGGAAGATTAAATTTTGACAGTATAGGGAGATGTGTGTAGAAAAGGTAATTTCGATGGTATGCTCATAATGAAAGAAAGAGTTATTAGGTTAGTAGATGTAAAACAATTGAGGTAGCACTAGCCGGGTCAGTTCACAGTGGAAGGTCAAGAAAAACATGGGAGGAAGTGATAAGGATGGACTTGAGAGAAAGAGGGATAAATAAACACCTAATCAGATATAGGTTAGTTTCGAAGTCAATATTTAAAAGCCGTCCAACACATGCCAGCATGTAAAAGGAACAATAAACCGAATATGATGGTGTCAGGGGTTGTTATTAGATATGTAAATGAAACAAGCGTTTGAACAAAAGTTTTTAAAATGAAAAGGAATTTTAAAAAAAGGAACTTTTTAAATATTTTGATTTCAAGAAATTTTGTCTTAATCAAAACTTATGTAACCCACTTATAAATAAGTCAGTCATTTTGAAAATGTTACTATTTATGATAATAGGAGACAACTTTTTAACTCGTACTGTACATCTTTTTCAGAAATATAACTTAGGATTAAACAAATGATTTTCTTTGTCACACGTCTAAATTTATTGTTTTTTTTTTTGCTATTTCCAAATGTAATTCTAATATAATTCTTCCTCTTTTTTTCCAGGCTCCCATTCTACTACGAAATAAAAATAGTTTTTGTGCTATGGTTGCTGTCTCCCGTTACAAAGGGTTCAAGTTTTTTGTATAGAAAATTTGTTCATCCTCAACTTATAAAAAGAGAAAAGGTACAGTCTTCTTGATTTTATGTTTTCATTCATGACTCTTATATTACTATCAAAACGGCTTACTCTTATTTAAATCAATAATACAATATATAACTTTGAAATATTCTATATATAGTAGAGATGAAGGATCTAACAACAGTCATTGAAATGGCTAATTTGCATTTCTATTTTTTAAGCACTTCATAATTAATATTTGATGTTATTCATTTCTAATTTTATAGTACTATTTTATGTGTGCTATAGTTTCATCGATATTAACTAATCAATAAATGAATAACTTAAGAAAAAGTATTCTTAATGTCGCTTGCAAAATGGTGACTAACTAGCAAGCGAGCTACTGATTGGCTGGCTATGTGTCTGTTTCTCCCTTCTCCTCTCTCCCTCCCCGTTCCCCTCTCTCTCTTCAGTTAATGATGCCGTATTGTTTTTTTCACGTCTGATGTCGCTGGGATGTCGAGAACAGATACTACACTCTGATCTTGGCTAAAAGGGGCGAGGAACTATAAAAATGTTTTTATAACACATTTTTAAATGAATAAAAAAGATTGATTTAATCTATTGTATTATCTTTTAATGGGGGATGGACAGTGTAGTATCGATTCTGTTGTCATAAGAATGTCCTCTCCGGATTTACCTCCTTTTTTAAATTTTTATTTTAAAAAGGTGTGGGGCTAATCCTCCCAGGTATTAGATCCTTCTTTGTAGGAGGGTTACTGTAGTATCTGTTCTGTTGTCATACGACCATCTTCCCAGGTACTACATTGTCCTTTTTTTGGGGGGGGGGGGGTAGTGTAGTATATTTTCTGTCGTTCCTTCTCTTTTCATGGGAAAAAGCATCCCGGGTTTTACCTCCTTTATTTTGGATGGAGTATTGTAGTATATGTTCTATTGTAATGATAACATCTTACCAGGCATTACCTCCTCCTTTAAGGGTCAGTGTATGTAGTTCGTTCATTATGACATTCTCCCAGCCTAGCAAAAATATGTGACCGGAGGAAGCATATATTTGTTAGTTATATTAATAAAGTACAAATTACACTATTTAAAAAAATTTTTTTTTTTTTTTACTAAAGTTCACCTCAAGGCATAATGATATTGAGACATAGGGGCTGCTGTGAATTAGGCGAATCCTATATGGGGAATTTTGCAGCAAGACGCTTGTTCATATTACATTTAAATGTCTGTATGTTAGTACGGTCAGAGAAACAGGAAGCAGGAAGGGAATTCCAAAGGCTAGCAGTACGAGGAAAGAAGCTATTAGAGTAGAAAGCTCTTCGGCATTTGGTGACCTCAACAGTGAAGGGGTGAGATCTTACTGACTGATGGGTTGATTAGGGGTATTTACATAGAGGGGGCACCAATGCAGCACATTCCATTAAAGTACTTGTAAAACAAGCACAGGGATGCAACATTGCGACAATGGGACAGGGGTTGGAGCTTGTTTGATAGTGAGGGGCCTATTAAATACGAGACTCTCCTGTGGACCTTGTCCAAGAGAGAGAGGGTACCGTTGGTACACCAGCCCAAATGTGACAACAATACTCCATGCATGGGCAAATGGGGGCTTCGTAGAGATATAGGATACTGGCAGTTGTGATAAGTTTTCTAGCACGGTAAAGAGAGCCCACCTTCCTTGCAGCAGCCTTGTATTTGCTCCAAGACATTTTATCTGAATTTTAGCCCTAGTAGTTTGAATGACCAACTCTCAGGTAGGGTGCTATTAGTCATGGCAATCGGTGGTTAAAAAGGTTTCTTATAATTGTTGAAGGACAGGAGCTTTATCTTAGTCGCATTAAATGTTACCATCCACTCATGTACCCATTTCACCACAGACTGGAGCTCATTTTCTAAGGGTTCAGCCATTGCCTTTGATATGCACGTGTTCGTTTTTCCTACATGTCAGGTATAGAGTGTGATGTCATCTGCAAATATACACATCTCTGACACAATTTCATCAGGAAGGTCGTTTATAAAGATCAGGAATAATAACGGTCCAAGGTTCGGCCCCTGGGACACACCTGCATTAATGTCTTGTTTAGATGTACGACCATCAAGGACAACCTGGATCTTTCTTTCGGATAAAAAGGATCTGATTATACTAAATATCTGTCCAATAATACCGTATGACTTAATTTTTATGAAGACCATCATGTCAAAAGTCTTGGATACATCAAGTACTACCGCCCTAGCTTCACCAGCTTTATTCAATGTATGATATATGTGTTCTGAGAGTACTGTTAGGATATCACCAGTAGAACGGGCTCGCCTAAATCCATACTGTTCGTAATGAGGTGGTGGACTAATGCTAGATTAATTAGTTATTCAAATACTTTAGCGAAGAGCGGAAGGAGACTGATTTATGTCAAATGTACTTAAATATGTTTGCTTTTGTTTTGTTGTTCTTTTTGTAAAATATGATTTACATTACCGTTCCTGTAGATGAACTGTCACGCAGGTACTGTCTCTATAGACAAATTTTCTAGACATCTTTTGAATCAACTCACCAAATTGGTTAAAAAATACACCTGGATATATATATATATATATATATATATATATATATATATATATATATATGTAAGCAAACATTGTTTAACATAGCATAATATTTTTGCTTGATTATACCTCTTTTATTTTGTTGATTTTCCTAATCTTTTTAGTTTCAAAATCAAAAAGATTAATGAATGTCCCATATGTATCACGAGTACTTTTGATTCTTCTGTGAATCAGCTTCAATTTATATATATATATATATATATATATATATAATGTTTCTATCTACATACGTATACATTTAATCCTTTGCGGGAATCGTCAGTGTAGAGAAGAATTATTCACATCGGGCCGTAGCCGGACTCAAATTCCGGAACACAAGTTATATTTCAAACTCAAATTCCAATGTCCTTGCCCACACGGCCGTTGTCAACAACTCGGTAAATTAGTGAGATATTAATCCTATTTAAAGGCAGCCGTCAATACTATTCGCTACAGAGCCCAGCCTAGTTTGAGGGCAACAGATATATATATAATTGCACTACCCAGGAAAAGAAAGTGGTTGCAATAAAATACAAACTAACTTTGCAGATTGGTCAAATTCTCTAATCTTTGTTTATCTTGTTTTTTTATATATATATATATATATATGTGTGTGTGTAAACGTTTGTATTTTTAGAAATCTTAGGGATTTTACTGTCGAAAACTAACATTTAATGTTCTATGTTTGCTTATCTATCTAAAAATTAAACAGTAAAAAAATTATACAGATGTCATAAAAGGCTATAACAATGAAAGAAATGTAAAGATGCTGCGTTGAGAAGGATTAGGGAATGGTAGCAGATAAAATACACATAACCCTGAGTGCGCCTTTTCAAGCAAGACTAGAATAGAAACATGATAATACCTCTGGAATGGATAGTTTCAAAGCAGAGTGTCAGAAATGTCAAGAAAAATGAATTTGACTTGAACGACATGCAATGATGGGTCACAAGAATTCTGAACTTGATGTTCCTACTTACTTGCCTCTCCATAAGGTCACCCGGTCAGTTTTTAATGTGGAGAAAATCCATCACCCCAAAAACGGAAACACTCTGGATTGGGACAAAAAAAAAAAAATCCCTTAGTCTAGAAGGATTTCTTTTCTAGAAAGCGATGTCTCACAACATCTAAAAGTTCATAAAGTATTAAGAAGATTCGTAAGGCAAGAAAATTGGGTTAGACATGAAGCATTTGACCACCTTCGTTTTTAATTCTTGCCCGACGCACAGATCTTAAAATCTCATGACTGAAAGCATTGATGGCCTCCACGACCAGCAACAAAAGCTCACCTTTTTAGGCGTGCGCAGGTTTTCTTCTTCTATTGTTGTGTATTAAAGGGATGTTAAAGAAACACTGAACTCAGTTGTATACTGTTGAGCATTACGACTACAGGATATCTTAGTTTCAATCGAGGAAGAAGAAAGAAGACTCTTTTACAAGAAAATGATTTTAGTGTTCATCCTCGACATGTTGTTCCATATTACCCCCCCCCCTCCCCCCGCCATTTACTGTAATAATAGTGTTGGAATGGGAAATTCTTGCACGCACAGCATAGTCAACAGATTTTGATGTCTATTAGACCACCATTTTTTTTATTTTTTTTACACATTTTTATTTGTTTATTTACTAATGAGTTACCACTTGTCAATGCTAAAAGTCACTCGAGGATAATCGTTAATGGGCTGGATAGATTAATAGTTAAATGATAATGAATATTATGAGAGGATTGAAAATAATAACTAGAATTAATCAAATTTGATGACTTAAGACGCTTTATGACAATGACACATGTTTATTGACATAGATGACTATGTTGTAACCTTTGTGGAAGCAATCATGTGACATATTCCACAGATGGTAACCTTTTGGAAAGAAACTTTCTTCATGGAAATTCCGTTTGATGTTAGATATTCGGAGGAAGAAAGGAAAGTTCTTTGCAGTGGTAGTTTTTAAAATTCTTTAGAGTACTGTAAACCAAATTTTCAGATTATAAAAACCTTTTTTTTTTTTTTTTTTTTTCTTTTTTTTCAAATTACTAAATTACTTGTCTAATTTTTAGCAAGGTGGTTCTATGTACGTTTAACGTATAATGGTCCCCCACTACATGACTTTTCAACTGGTCTTAATCCCCAAAATACCCTTATCTAAAAATTGAACAATTATACAGATGTCATAAAAGGTTATCACAATGAAAGAAGTGTAAAGATACTGTGTTGAGAAGGACAAAAATGAGGTTATTTTAAAAAAAATTTTATATAAAAGATTTTTTTAGTAAATCTAACTCGAGTCACAACTTAAATTTTTACAAGATTTGCAAAAAAATCACTTTGTTTTTGCTCTTAAAGCCAGCATCTTTCCACTTCTTCCATTGACTTTTTATGACTCCTCTATATTTATTACACACAATGCTTTAAGCAAACTACATCACCTTAGTAAAACATTATCTTTATATTTTGAAAAAATGTTGAACTTATCATATCCATGTTTCAGTTACATCACCTGATATCTTATTAGGCTTTGTTAAATATGAATATTTTAAATTTTTATTATGAATTGCCTTTTTTTTCAGGAAACTCATTGTTATCTTCCTTTTGCTGCCATCTTGAATTTTTATATAAACACGTTTGTTCTGGTAAACTAAAGAAAAAACTAATCCCACATTAAAATAAAACTGACTCATTGAAATATTCATTTGTCTTTGTTTATTCAAAGTTACCTGTCTCTTCTTATTGGAATTTGTCAATAATTGCCAAATTTATCAATTCGCTCATTATGGTTCTTATTATTTGGTATGTAAAACACAAAAAAAAACTTACAGGGAAATTTTCCCTCTGTTTCTAGCATCTATATAAATTATCTTAAAAAGTCCACATCGACTTGAGTAATGAGACTTCAGTTTCACAATTGCTTGGCCTGTGATAGGGATGGCCTTGGATCCATTACATTCACTAATGTACAAATACCTCAGCATTAAATAACCTAGAGAAGGGGTTGATAGGTTTGTGGCGACATTCACCCCAATCAGGTTGAGCCAGCTTCTTCCCTGGCATGCATCATATCTCATACCATAACAGCCCATGCGCAGGCAAAATGGCATGATATGACTGGCCATTCACGATTCAACTACTGAACCGCTTGTGAGCCAGCAAGTGTTGCATGAAAGTAGTAACCCGAATAATACAAATATATATTTATATAGAATAACGTTGCAAACTGCAATTTTTTGTTGATTTTTTTTTTTATATATATTTTTTATATATATATATATATATATTTTTTTACAAGCGTCTTTATTTGCCCATTCGTAAAATTCTTTTAAAATTTGAATCTGGCTTTGAGCATCCTAAGGCTGCCCCCTGCTAACTGGATCAACAATGGAGTAAAATATGTCTGAGGTTAACCTGCTAGTCGAGGTAGTGTGGGGAGATAAGGTGTCCTACATGTTTTCTTTTTGTTTTTTTGTTGGCATTCAACATCTTCACCCCCCTCCTCATCCCTTCCCACCTCTCCCATCTATCAGGTTGTTACAAAAGTTCTGTCTGCTTTTTTTTTTTTTTTTTTTAACTCAATAAAACAAAAACGCATCTTACTCTGGGTTTAAAACCGTACACAAAAGTCATAGAAAACATGATTAATGTGATTAGTTAATTTTTAAATGATGAGAATTTTTGCATATACTTAAAATTAAACTTTGTCTTGTATTTTTCACCATTTAATCTTATTTAATTTTTAATTTCAGGAGATAGATGAATACATATCGCATGCTAAAGATGCCGGCTATTCAACAGTACTTAGACTTGGCAGCCGGGGAATTAGCTATGCTACAAATGTTATTGTCAAAACTGCCATTCAAGTAAGTAATATTTTTGTTCATCCTTATTTATTATTACTATTTATTATGTTTCAGCATCTCCCCACTCCCCCCGACATAAAAAAAAGTCAATTGCCTTATTAGAAAGCAAACAACATGAATGACCCAGATAATATCTTTAACATCCTAAACGAAGCGAAAACTGTTTAAAAAATATGTAACACTACAAAAATCAAACAAAATCACTCATACAATGTGAATAATATCAGGGGCTCGAAAACAAACGTCTGTTCACCCTGACATGAACACCCAAGTGAGAAAATTGATCTCACATCACTGCCATGTACTTCTTTCCATGACACAACTTCAGTTACACGTCAGTCTACCCTCTAATAGAAAATTTCTTTTTCACTCACTCACTATCCAGGTTTATCGTTTATGTTCCGCTCGACAAGAGGTTCAACACTGTCTGGCTGTCCTTATGCTAAGTCTCCAGTGATCACGGTTGTGAAGATTGACTGTGTCTATTTGCCACTGTTTATAGTTTTGCCTGTCTTCTTAGGGCGCTCGTCTTTATTTTTCCTTTTTATTTCTTTTGCTGTCCAGTCTCTGCAAGTACTGATATACCCCTTGCTTCTTTCGACATGCCCGAACCAGTGAAGGCGGTTTTCTCTCATTAGGACATAAAGTTTTGGGGTGGCCAATTTCTCAAATTGAGTGTCTGAAATTCTTATTTAATATAACCTTACGTAGAAATTTCCGTTTTTAAAACTATTTTTACACACCCACATTCAATATCGCTGCATATCTACAATCTTGCAGAATATGTAATAGGAGTATTCAGATAAATTCTCTTTAACATTTCATCAGATAGACCCCAAAAATGTCCTTTTCAGTTCATTCTTTTATTATTTCTGAAATCATCCAGTTTATTTTTCAAATGTTCTGTATGGATGCTGTTTTATGTAATTTCTTCCAAAACAAATATGGCTCTATTAGAAAATAAATCTTATTGTTTGGTAAGTTTACTTTTAGAAATCTTTCTTGCTAATAAATTTCCAGGAGAGGAGATATATTTTCAAAAATTATTTTCCATATTTAGAAACCCATCTATTATATAAAGGAAAGTTGTCCGTCTGTGTATTCAGCTGAAAGTCAAAAACTACACGAGACACATCCACAAAACTGATATATTCTTTTTCACTTGGGGAAAATATAGGCAAATTTTTCTTTTTGTTTTTAACATTCATTTTCTTGTGAGTAAACAGGAACAAAATTAATTGGGGGAGGGGGTCGACATTTAGAGCTATTTTTCAGTGTTATTATGTAGTAATTTTTCAATGATTTTTTTTTCTAGTTGCCATAGAAAGAGAGGAGGGGTAGAGAGAGAAATTTTAAAAGAAAGATGTTATACATATTTTAACTCTTCTATTTTGTTGTCCCTGCCCCTGGGCAACACCGGATAACCATGCTAGTTAATTACAAAGATTTTAATTATCCCCTCTCCCCTCACTGTTCACAATAGTAAAGTAGTTAAACCTAAGAATTCTAACCTATTTTTATAATAGAGATCTTTTGTTACTGATAATTGATACAAGGGTGAAAAAAGAACAAAAAAAAAACCAATGAGCTGATGCTATTTCTGAATTTCTATTCAACAGTTTTTGTATTTTTGAATATTGATTGCGGGTAAAAATAGAGCGATCGTTTTTACTTCAGTTTCGCTTTCAAATTGATTATTGTTGCCTTTTTTTTTGCCGTTGTTTGTCTTGTTTTTATCACATTGGCGCTCTCCATTGTAATGCTTTCGTTCTGTCTGTGTAACATCTTGCTAGTGAGTCATAAATAGGAGGATCAAGCCAGCTGTATTCACTTATACTATCGTACTATCAAAATAAAGAAGTGTCTGTACATAAACAGCTGGGCTGATGTGGGATCATTTTTAATCACCTTTTTAGAAATACTATCAAATCAACGTCCTCATCATGTTTGGTTTAACATCCATTTTACATGCTAGCATGTGTTGAACGGCTTTTAGAGATTGACTTCCAAACTAACCTGGGACAACCCGAAGACTCCCTCCCTTTTCATTGGCTACTACACCAATACATAAGGAATGATGCCCTGCATTTCCCTGGATTGCTCCTCACCTTATAATGCTAATTGTTTAGCAAGTAGGCATCAAGTATCAATTTTAAAAATCATAGGTATGACTAGATTAAGGATTGAAACCTGATCTCCCAGCCCATTAGCAAACACTCTAACCATTATGCCAAATGGGCCAGTAAAACAGCAATTTAAGTTTGAATTACCTTTTTCATCACTAACCTCTCAGATTGAATACATGCAAATATTTCATCTACAGCTCCTTTTATGAGTATCCCTTGCTTTTTATTGATAAAACATTCTTGTACCATTTGATCCTTCTAACTGCGGCTTACTAAATCAATGGGGTCCTGCGAATGGCACAGTTACTGTTTTCTTTCCTTCCTATTATATATACAGCTTGTCTTAATTTAGCACATCAGCATATTCGGTTTAACGTCCATTTTTTTTTTTAAATGCTAGCATGTGTTGGACTGCTTTTAGAAATTGACTTCCTAACTAATCTATCTCTGGACAGGTCTTTATTTATCCCTTTTTCTCTCGATTCAATCCTTATCACTTCCTCCCATGTTTTCCTTGGTATTCCCTTGTGAGGTGACCCTGTTACATCAACTGTTCTACATGTTCTAACCCAAATACTTTCATCTATTCTTTCAATGTGGCCATACTATCGAAGTCTCCTGTTCTGCACACATCTCCTTACACTGTCCAGATTTAATCTGGGGTTATCACATCTAAGCCTGTCTTTAAGATTTTCATTACAAATTCATTGTATCATTCTCAAATCTTTTCATGCAACACATCATCAGCATATTCGGTTTAATGTCCGTTTTACATGCTGGCATGTGTTGAACGGCTTTTAGAGATTGACTTCCAAACTAACCTATCTCTGGACAGGTCTTTATTTATCCCTTTTTCTCTCGATTCAATCCTTATCACTTCCTCCCATGTTTTCCTTGGTATTCCCTTGTGAGGTGACCCTGTTACATCAACTGTTCTACATGTTCTAACCCAAATACTTTCATCTATTCTTTCAATGTGGCCATACTATCGAAGTCTCCTGTTCTGCACACATCTCCTTACACTGTCCAGATTTAATCTGGGGTTATCACATCTAAGCCTGTCTTTAAGATTTTCATTACAAATTCATTGTATCATTCTCAAATCTTTTCATGCAACACATCATCAGCATATTCGGTTTAATGTCCGTTTTACATGCTGGCATGTGTTGAACGGCTTTTAGAGATTGACTTCCAAACTAACCTATCTCTGGACAGGTCTTTATTTATCCCTTTTTCTCTCGAGTCAATCCTTATCACTTCCTCCCATGTTTTCCTTGGTATTTCCTTGTGAAGTGACTTTATTACATCAACTGTTCTACATCTACTAATCCAAGAACTTTCATCCATTCTTTCAATGTGATCATACAAATAACGTCTCCTGTTCTGCACACATCTCCCTATACTGTACAGATTTAATCTTCCTCTGAGCTCATCAGATCTAAGCATGTCTTCAAGACTCTTATTAAACATCATTGTATAATTCTCATATCATTTCTATCCATGCAACACATATCCTCAACCCTACCTTCACTTCCATACATCATCACACTGCATATAGATGTCTGATAGACTCTTCCCTTGGTTGGCAGTAGCAATGCTCTGCTGGTTAGTAATTTTTAAATGTGAACAAAATTGTTGATTCTAGAGAAAATTGCATCCTTAGAAAAGGTTAGAGTTAGTATGAGTGTTCTTTGAAACCTTTTTATTTAACAAAATATGATCTCTATTCAATTTTCTGAAAATAATAGCTATATTTTACAGGTTAAAATATCAACTTCTGAAAATTAAAGAAAATAGGTTTTGTAAGAAAAATGTTGACTTTTTAAAGTGGAATCCCTTTCAAAATTGCTATTATCATTAGTTCATGGTATAACTAGTCTACCTACCCGACATTGTCCTGGAGCCTCTTAATTTATGTATTGTAAGAAAATATTTGTGAAAAGATAATTTAATGTATTAAAAAATCAGCTTTTCAATTAAATCGACCAGACATCTTACGACATGTTGAAATGTAAATCCCATAAATACTTTGAGTTTGTTTTTTAACTCTTAATTTGTTGGTGGGGGTAAAAGTAATATTATATTTTCTGTTTTTTTTTTTTTTAATTTAGTTTAAAGAAAGATGGAATCAATAAGTTAAATAAACTTACCATAAAAAGAATCCATTGTTCATGATTAATAAGTTGCCACTTGTATCAATTCGTTGAAACAACATTGTAATTGTTTGTAATGAAAATATTTTACCTACTATGATGAAATACAAGTAATTTTAAGAAATAAATAGCTTAATTTTTTTTTTACATATATAATTGTTTATCTGAAAGCTGTAATAGAACAATGTGGGAATTTTTTATTAATGTCTTAAGCCGATGCTGAGTTTATTGAAAATGTCTCCAAATGACAAAAATCAAGAATCCGACTGACTTTACTTTATTATGTAGATAATAGTAATAATAATAATAATAATAATGTTTAACATTATTCTTCCTTTCTTCCCCCATTCTGGAGCCATTAAAGTCAGCAACAAAATCAGAAAAAAATAAAGACACCCTCCCCTACACACACACACACATACTATTATTGTGAAAACCTCTAATGCAAAATTAATACTATCATTGAATTTGTCATAATATCTTACTTGAGAAGAGTTGTTATTTTTGTATAGGGTGTAGTTTTTAATTGCACCTCCTGACAGTCGCTTTAAATTTAGTCTAGATTTGTATGTTTATTTCCAGCATTAAAAACTAACTTTTTAAGAGACTAGAATATTCTTTTTGTACAGGGTGACACCCACTTCTTTCCCCAAAATGCCACCAATTGAAGTGTTCATAAAATTCACACTCCTTTTTGTAATCCAACCATATTTGGTACAGATCAACTTCAGTTTATGCCTGACTTGTCCACCAAGGCTCGATCATGAATGTCCGACAGTCTTTGTTTTATCGTTGTTCAATGATAAGCACACCTGGATATAACATGCAAAATTATCAATAACCTTGACACACTTCTCGCTTGGCATTGCTATGATTTTCGCTGTGATGGCCCTTTTCAGTTTAGGAATAGTCTAGGGATTATTTTGATAACCCCACAGGTAGAAATCTGGGGGATTATAATCTGGTGAGTGTGATGCCCATTCAGGATCACACCTCCTACCGATGAGACAATCACCAAAGTGTCCCCGCATATCATTGAACGGTGATAAAAAAAAAAAGACTTGTTTCTGAATTTTTGAGATGAGGATTGATAATTTGTATAATTTTGATTATTCGGACTAGTGTTCGCATCTTGGGTGTTATCATCACAACGTTTCGGGCGCTTTAACCTCCGGCCTTCTTCAGGTGTATCTTTTCGAACTCAGGAATATTTCTGTTGAACTCTGGAATCTGGATGGAATTTCGAACAGAACCCTTTATTTAATACATGGAGGTAGCATGCGTTCCTTCCGTCAGCCATGACTGGGAGAAGTCTTCAGTAATTCGCAATTCTTCGCCCGCATCGAGAATTGAACCTTCAGATGGCTATCACTTAGAACTGAATTTTACTTAGTACTATATCCACTTCACCACGGTTCCTGGCTAAAACTTGGTAGGCAGGTCAAACATAGACAAAAGTTTATTATTTAATATGGTTGGATTTCAGAAAAGATTGTGAATTTTATTAACAATTCTATGAGTGACATTTTTGGGATCATCCTGTAATATATTTTTTGAATAAGTTACCAGATTAAATTAAGAATAATAATACTGTAGGGAATTTTGAGGTGGAATTGGATGAATTCGAAAATAAAAAGGAATTAAAAGAATTTTTGGGAACTCTCGGATGAAATATTTAGCCGGTTGATCAATATATTGATACTGTATTAATAGTATAAACGTTTAAAACGCAAAAAAAACTAAATATTTAAAGGTTTGACTGAGAAGATGATTAAAAATGGAGATTCTTAAAAAGTCATCTTCCACTCTATTAAAAAGACCAATGTGTATTTATTTGTATATAAATAAATATACTTCCATCTCATCACGCAATAGTTAGCAAGTAAAACACATGCCTTTTTCCAACCCTCCAGACAAAATAACTTCAAGTTGTGAGAGGACAACCATCTCTGACATATCCTGCTGTTTAAAATGAATTTGGAACAAAATCCTTCACCCCATAATAAAAAGCTAAAGATATGTGAGGTTGTTTTTAGGTCATCACAAATAGCAGTAATAATTTATCTAATTATTGACGCAATTCTATTATTTTATATGAATATTTTAGTTATGTATCTAGATAAATAATGATTGCTAATATGTAAGCATTGAACTTATATGTAATCATTAGTTTTCAAAGAGTTAGGAGTGGATGGAGTAAGTTCAGGGAACTTGTGCCATTACTAACCAGTAGTGTTACCACCGTCAACCAAGGGTAGAGTCTATCAGGCATATGTACGCAGTATGATGATGTATGAAAGTGAAAGCTGGCCAATGAGGGTTGAGGACATGCGTTGCATGTAGAGAAATTATATAAGAATGATATGATGGATGTGTAATGTGAATCTTAGACTGGAAGACCTCAGAGGAAGATTAAATCTGGACAGTATAGGGAGATATGTGCAGAAAAGTAGACTTTGATGGTGTGACTACGTTGAAAAAATGGATGAGAGTTCTTGGGTTAGTAGATGTAGTACAGTTGAGGTAGCAGGTCCAGTTCACAAGGTAAGACCAAGGAAAACATGGGAGAAAATGATAAGGATGGATTTGAGAGAAAGAGAGATAAAGAGCTGGCCAAAGATAGGTTTCTTTGGAAATCAGTTTCTTAGAGCCGTCCAACTCATGCCAGGATGTAAAACGGATGTTAAACCGAATATGTTGATGATGATTTTCCAAGTACAAAAAATATTTTAACATTATTTTCAAATATTCCGTCAATTTTTTTATTAAAATAGCTTAAAGAATTTAATTCATTTAAATCATAATTTTTATCATTTATTTTCATCACCCATCAGTATGTCTAAACGTAATGAGCGTATCAACCTCAAGATTCGAAACCTGGGCACCATGATGGTTTCTACTTAGAATAATGCAATACTCTTCTGTAAAAAGAATTCTCTCGGTTACCAGTATTATAAAATTTGTAAACGAATGAAAAAAAAAGAAAGTAATTTAAGATATATAGTTTCTTCCACTCTAAATAATGGGTTCATTATAACATGTTTTTCGAAAGGGACATCGCAGAGCGAATTATGTAGAGAAGCGATATGGTCACATGTCTGGGTAACTGGCAGAACGGAT